>CM056059.1:144273335-144325835 GCA_029574335.1 Rana kukunoris | reverse complement strand
ATAGTAGTAACAGTACACAATAAAGTGTTGTATCACTTGTGGAAGAGGTGGCAGCAGCACAGCAGCAGCATTTGAAATTGTAGCATATAGTGTCAAAGAACTTGTCACATAGGTATCTGAGCACTGGCAGCAGCAGTATAGTAGTAACAGTACACAATAAAGTGTTGTATCACTTGTGGAAGAGGTGGCAGCAGCACAGCAGCAGCATTTGAAATTGTAGCATATAGTGTCAAAGAACTTGTCACATAGGTATCTGAGCACTGGCAGCAGCAGTCTAGTAGTAACAGTACACAATAAAGTGTTTTATCCCTTGTGGAAGAGGTGGCAGCAGCACAGCAGCAGCATTGGTAATTGTAGCATATAGTGCCAAAGAACTTGTCACATAGGTATCTGAGCACTGGCAGCAGCAGTATAGTATTAACAGTACACAATAAAGTGTTGTATCACTTGTGGAAGAGGTGGGCAGCAGCACAGCAGCAGCATTGGTAATTGTAGCATATAGTGCCAAAGAACTTGTCACATAGGTAAGTGAGCACTAGCAGCAGCAGCAGCATAGTAGTACCAGTACACAACTAAGTGTTTTTTTCACTCGTGGTCGTGGAAGAGGTGGCAGCAGCATAGGAGCAGCAGCATTGATAATTGTAGCATATAGTGCCAAAGAACTTCACACATAAGTATCTGAGCACTGGCAGAAGCAGCAGCATAGTAGTACCAGTACACAATTAAGTGTTTTTTTTCACTCGTGGTCGTGGAAGAGGTGGCAGCAGGATAGCAGCAGCGTTGATAATTGTAGCATATAGTGCCAAAGAACTTGTCACATAGGTAAGTGAGCACTGGCAGCAGCAGCAGTGTAGTAGTACCAATACACAACTAAGTGTTTTTTTCACTCGTGGTCGTGGAAGAGGTGGCAGCAGCATAGGAGCAGCAGCATTGATAATTGTAGCATATAGTGCCAAAGAACTTGACACATAAGTATATGAGCACTGGCAGCAGCAGCAGTGTAGTAGTACCAGTACACAATTAAGTGTTTTTATTCACTCGTGGTCGTGGAAGAGGTGGCAGCAGGATAGCAGCAGCGTTGATAATTGTAGCATATAGTGCCAAAGAACTTGTCACATAGGTAAGTGAGCACTGGCAGCAGCAGCAGTGTAGTAGTACCAGTACACAACTAAGTGTTTTTTTCACTCGTGGTCGTGGAAGAGGTGGCAGCAGCATAGGAGCAGCAGCATTGATAATTGTAGCATATAGTGCCAAAGAACTTGACACATAAGTATCTGAGCACTGGCAGAAGCAGCAGCATAGTAGTACCAGTACACAACTAAGTGTTTCTTTCACTCGTGGTCGTGGAAGAGGTGGCAGCAGCATAGGAGCAGCAGCATTGATAATTGTAGCATATAGTGCCAAAGAACTTGACACATAAGTATCTGAGCACTGGCAGAAGCAGCAGCATAGTCGTACCAGTACACAATTAAGTGTTTTTTTCACTCGTGGTCGTGGAAGAGGTGGCAGCAGGATAGCAGCAGCGTTGATAATTGTAGCATATAGTGCCAAAGAACTTGTCACATAGGTAAGTGAGCACTGGCAGCAGCAGCAGTGTAGTAGTACCAGTACACAATAAAGTGTTTTTTTCACTCGTGGTCGTGGAAGAGGTGGCAGCAGGATAGCAGCAGCGTTGATAATTGTAGCATATAGTGCCAAAGAACTTGTCACATAAGTATCTGAGCACTGGCAGAAGCAGCAGCATAGTAGTACCAGTACACAATTAAGTGTTTTTTTCACTCGTGGTCGTGGAAGAGGTGGCAGCAGCACCAGCAGTAGTAAGAAAGTGGCAAATCTCACAGACAAAAGGTAACAGCACCAGTATGAGTAATATATCGGTACATAATCACTCAGCCTTTTGGCATTAGCAGTAGGAGCCCATATAGTGCCAAAATTACAAAAGCTTGAAATTGCATTAGCATGGTGATTACATTTGAAAAGCAGAATGACACAGGCCTTAAGTAGCTGTGGCACCGGGTGGAGTTTTTGGGTTGTGTTTTGCACGCCACAGGCTTTTCAAAAAAAAAAAAAATATCCACCTTCTTCCCAGCAGCAGCATAAGGAAAGGGAGATGCACTGTGATGTAAGGGAGAGGGGGAACTCCACTTCTGATGGTGGGGTAGGATGGTGGGGTGGCCTTTGACATCGAATGTAAGGGGAGGGGATGCGCTGGACATATAATATTACAGATATAACCGGCCCTTTTGAGGGCAACCATAATGCTGATGCGGACCACGATGAAATTGAGTTTGACACCCCTGGTATAAAGAGATAGGAGAGGTATTGGTAACTGACAAGGGACCATTCAGCGCCCTGAAGCGACGGCGGGTGCCAGAAAGTCACCGCCGATCCAGGACTCATTCATTTTGATGAATGTGAGTCTGTCCACGGAGTCTGTGGACAGACGGGTCCTCTTGTCCGTGACCACCCCACCTGCCGCGCTGAATGTCCGCTCAGATAGTACGCTGGAGGGGGGGCAAGACAATAACTCCAGCGCATACTGAGCGAGCTCGCGGCAGGTGTCCAATCTGGCAACCCAGTACTCCATGGGGTCGTCGGTGCTCATACTGTCAGAAGCACTGACGGACCCCATGTAGTCTGCCACCATGTGGGCCAGCCGCTGGTGGTGATGGCTGCTGCTGCTGCTGCTGCTGCTGGTACTGGGTCGCTCAGTTTGCATGAACATCCTCATCTCACCCATTAGGTCCCCTGCTCGGCTGCTGATGTTGCTGCTGGGTGCAGCCACCTGCTGGGTGAGATGAGGGGGGACAACTGGAGGCCGGGGACTTGCCTGCTCCAAACGGCTGACTAGGCATGCCTGCAGTTCCTCCATCCGGGGCTGCCTCCGTCTGGCTGGGAGGAACTGCTCCAGTTTCCCCTTAAATCTGGGATCTACAAGGGTGGCCAGCCAAAACTCGTCCCTCTCCTTGATGGCTTTAACCCGGGGGTCCCTCCTGAGGCATCTCAGCATGTGGGCAGCCATGGGGAAGAGCACAGCCCGCTGTGACTCCTCATGGCTGCCTGGGTCCATGACGTCCGCTTCCTCGTCATGGAGGCGCTGCTGTTCGCGGTCAGTCATGCCAAACCCCCGGACTATCGGTGCCCCCAACACCGGCTCTCCCTCCTGACCAGGCCCTGACTCCAGGACGCCACCAGTCACCTCCTGATCATCATCATGATCCTCCTCCTCCTCCTCGTCCTGGGCCTGGTCTTGGTGGAGCAGTGTTGCCTCCTCCTGCTCCACCAAGGCACTCTCCCCAGCTCCGAGCAGGCGATCTAGTGCCCTGTCCAGCAGGAACACTATAGGGAGCACGTCGTTGAGGCCGACATGCTCCCTGCTCACCATCTTGGTCGCCTGCTCAAAAGGGGCCAACACATGGCAGACCTGGTGTATCTGCCCCCACTCCAGACTGGTGATGTACGGGAGTGTGTGTTGTGATGGCCCGCCAGTGCCTTGCTCCAGCAGGTACTCCTTCACCGCCCTTCGCTGCTCCCACAACCTCTCCAGCATGTAGAGGCTGGAGTTCCACCGCGTCACACTGTCCACAATCAGCCTGTGAAGGGGCAGGCTGTTGTCCCGCTGCAACTTTGACAGGGACGCGGTAGCGGTTGGGGAGCGCCTGAAGTGGCTGGCAATCCTGCGTACCCTTAGCACTATGTCACTCAACCCGGGATAGGTGCGCAGGAACTTCTGCACCACTAGGTTGAGGACATGTGCCAGACAGGGCACGTGTGTCAGACTGCCAGCCTGGAGGGCGGAGAGGAGGTTGCTGCCATTGTCACAGACAACCAGACCTGCTTGGAGCCTTCGGGGTGTCAGCCACTTCTGGACCTGAGCCTGAAGTGCGCTCAGCACTTCTCGTCCAGTGTGTCTCCGTTCCCCTAAACTAACAAGCTGGAGCACGGCCTGACAGCGCACGTGCCCCACACTTGAATAGCTACGGGGGCGCTTGCTGGGAGGCTCAGCAGCTGCGGAGACAGTGGCTTGAGGGAGACCAGCACTTCTCCCCTGGACACCCCGGGGCGGCACCACAAAATCAGATGCCGCCAATCCCTCCCCGGCGCCTCGGAGGGAAACCCAATGGGCCGTGAAGCTTATGTAGCGCCCCTGCCCATGCCTGCTGGTCCAGCCATCCATTGTCAGATGCACCCTGTTGCTGACAGCATGATCCAGCGACAGGGTTACATTCTGCACAATGTGCTGGTGTAGGGCAGGGACACCAGTCCTGGCAAAGAAATGGCGGCTGGGGACACGCCATTGGGGTTGGGCCTGCTCCAACATCTGCCTGAAGGGGTTGCAGTCCACTATGTTAAAGGGAAGCAGATGTTGGGCAATAACCCTTGCCAGGAGCCCATTGAGGGAACGCACACGTCGGTCTGAAGGGGGGAAGGGAGTGTTGCGTTCAAAGGCGTCAGAAAGAGATGCCTGGCGCCGGACGGCAGTGCGGGACACCGAAGAGGAGGGTGATGATGTGGAGGTCTGGCTGTCGGTAGCAGTACCTCTACTAGAGGGAGCGGGGGGGCATGACCTGCTGGTAGCCGATGAAGCTGTGGCAGGGGCTGCTGTACCCTGCACACTTGTGGTGGTGGCGCTGCTACCACCAGCACGCTTCATCTGGTCATGCTCCTGCCAGTGATTAATCCGCAGGTGCTGGTTGAGTGCCGTGGTACCCACCCGAGCCAAACACTTCCCTCTCTTCACCTTGGCACGACAGAGCTGGCAGATGGCTACTGTCGGGTTATCTGCTACCAAGGTGAAGTAGGCCCAGAGAGGTGACTTCAGCGTCGCCCTCCTGTCAGATTGGGGTGACGCTGACTTCCACCTGCTGGGACTCGGTGCGCACAGGTGGAGCTGCCTGCTGCTGCTGCTGCTGCTGCTGCTGCTGCTGACACCTCCTGCTGCCATCACCAGTGGAGACCCTGACGTTGGTCTCCCTGGTGACCTGGCGCACCGTTTCCCCAGGGTGCCTACCTTCCTCGTCGTCACTGATGCTGTGAACCGACGAGGCAGGTGGCACCCATGTTGGGTCACCCTCCTCTTCGCCCCCAGATATGTCAGACCCAGGGCTGACATGTGGTGGTCTGAAGGAGACATCTGACATGGAGCCGCTAGCCTGGCTCCGATGTCCCCTCACAGACGCATGGGTCTGACTAGGTGCTGGTGTTTCCTGCAGAAAACCACCAGCACCACCATGAAGGGAGGTCTCTGGGCTACTGACAGCCAGTACCCCATCCTCCTCCTCCTCCATTAACCCTTCAAAAAGGTCCTGACCATCAGCACATAAATCAATGTCTGCATGATCGAGGGCCTCCCCCAAGATATCCATGTCACTTTCACCATCAAACAGCATGAGGCTGGACTCGCTGGGGCTGGGTACTAAAGGCACCGGTGTACTGATGGTGGTGGTGCTACTTGGTGATGACTGAGTGGCACTGCTGTGCCCCATGTACTCCACCACTGCTGGAGCCTGTGAAGGCAATATCGGGCGGCCTGCCCGAAGTAAAAAACTCCCGGATGAGGCGGACTCCCCTTCCACCCGATCCTCTACCAGTAGTAGGGGCGCGAGAGGTACCCCGTGCTGGCAGCGACCCAGCACTGGGAGTAACTCCCCTACCCCTGCTGCCACGACCACGGATGCTGCTCATGCTGATATGGGGGGGTGGGTAAACTTTATTGGGGGGGGGGTAAATGTGATAATAGAAAAAACAGGCGCGCAGACAAACAACTAGTAGCTATGCCACTAAACAACAATTAAACGAAAGGTAAATTTTTTTAAATTTTTTTTTTTTTTTTAAACTAACTAACTGACTGACAGACAACAGACAAAAAACTGACTGGGCAACGAATAAGAGCAATAAAGAAACTAATATAGATAGAACAGTGACTCTGCTAACACAGCAGAGCCAGAGATCTGAATAAACTAAAAATAACTTTTTTTTTTTTTTTTTTTTTTATAAAACAGATAACTATCTAACTAAATAAACACACTAAACTAAGCTAGCTAGCTTACAGAGGTGTACAAGTACACTCAAACCTATCTATCTAACACTAAATGAAACTGGAACACAAACACACAAATAGTAGCTTTAAAAAAAGCTGTTTGGTCTCTTCTTGCTTTTAAAAAAGCAGTTTAGAAATATAAGCACTAGCAGCTGCTAATACTCAAATGAACTGAACACTGAACAGGAGCACAGAACTGAAAGGCACTGCAATGCTGATGCAATATAACACAGAGCACAGAAACACTTCTCCCTCTATATCCACCTTGTGAATCTGCAATGAGCACATGCTGGCACTTAGTTTATATAATGGTCGTGAGGCAGCTTCCTATTGGTTGATGTGGAGGTTGCTAACCTCTGACACCTGTGGAAATGGAACTCTGATTGGCTGTGATGTGAATGAAGGGCGGGGAAAAAAATCGCGCGATATTGCTATTGCCGAATATTCGCATTGCGAATATTCGGCAGCATAAAAGGATCACATGCGCTACTCGGCCCAGGGTCCCTCTAATCATACCACCATTGCTTTTACACGTCGATGGAGATCACTAGCATGTGATCTGTGTTAAAAAAAATTTGAGAAAAATCCGAATATTCGACATTGCGAATATTCGGCACAATATTCGAGATATTGCGCGATTTCTCGAATATGCAATATTCGAGCCGAATATTCGCAATTCGAATATTCGTGAGCAACACTAGTTAAGAGCCCCATGAGCCCTTAGAGCCCCAAGAGCCCTAAAAACCCCAAGAGCCCTATGAGCCCTAAGAGCCCTAAGACCCCCAAGAACCCTAAAACCCCCAAGAGCCATAAGAGCCCCAAAAACCCCAAGAGCCCTAAAAGCCCTAAGACCCCCAAGAGCCCTAAAACCCCCAAGAGCCCTAAAACCCCCAAGAGCCCTAAGACCCCTTTGAGCCCTAAGAGCCCCAAGAGCCCTAATAACCCCAAGAGCCCCAAGAGCCCTAATAACCCCAAGAGCCCTAATAACCCCAAGAGCCCTAAAAACCCCAAGAGCCCTAAAAACCCCAAGAGCCCTAAGATTCCTAAGAGCCCTATGAGCCCTAAGAGCCCTACTAGCCCTAAGAGCCAGTCACACAGGGCGCCAGCCGCCTGACAAATCGCATCCCGCTCTGTTCAATGGAGCCGTTTTAATAGGAGCGACGCAAGAAAAAGGTTCGCCTTTGGGGGCGACTCGGGGCGACTTGCATTGTTTTCTATACAGAAGTAATTTTGCAAGTTGCCTCTGAAGTCGTCTGCGGGTCGCCTTGCCGAGTCGCCCCCAAAGTTGTGGCACCCCCCTGTGTGGATCGGCTCTTAGGCTTCACGTAACACTGGCTTAAAAGTTCCGGCTTCTTCAGGAGTTTTGCCGGTAGAAGCAGCTCAATGTTCTCCTGTGTCCACGCATATTGGGACGATTAAAGGCATGTTTAACGCCGATATACGTTCACACAATGGCACAGGCAAGCAAATTGGCGTACTTATACGTCCCTTTAAATTTTCTGGCCAGAGGCGTGCCTCGTGAGTGCGCCCGTGGGTCCCGGGAACTCGATGTTCCCGGTCGGCCCGTGATTGGTGGTCAGCAAAGGCAGAACAGGGGGATACCTTTGCAAACAAGACATTCCTCTGTTCTGCCTAGGGACATGTCACTGATTGAATGTCGCCTGTGATCGGGAACGGTGATCAGTGATGTTTCTCCTGGTAGCTCCTCCCCCCTAACAGTTAGAATCACTCCCTAGGACACACTTAAAACCTTCCCCGCCCCCTAGTGGTTACCAACTTGACTACAAGTGTCACTTTCACAGTAATCAGAGCATTTTTATAGCACTGTATAAATTACATTGGTTCCAAAATTATGTCAAAAGTGTCCGATGTGTCCGCCATAATGTCGCAGTCATGATAAAAATCGCAGATCACCACCATTACTAGTAAAAATAATGATAATAATAAAAATTCCATAAAACTATCCCCTATTTTGTAGACGCTATAAATTTTGCGCAAACCAACCGATAAACGCTTATTGCGTTTTTTTTAACTAAAAATATGTAGAAGAATATGTATCGCCCTATTTTTGGGGATATTTATTATAGAAACAATTAAAAAATATTGAATTTTTTTTTAAATTGTCGCTGTATTTTTGTTTATAGGGGCAAAAAATAAAAACTGCAGAGGTGATCAAATACCACCAAAAGAAATCTCTATTTGTGGGAAAAAAAGGATGCCAATTTTGTTTGGGAGCCACGTCGCACGACCGCGCAATTGTCAGTTAAACTGATGCAGTGTCCCGAATTGCAAAAAGTGCTCCGGTATTTTGCGCACAGTCTATTTTCCTTTGGTAATTCACCCCCCAAAGTTTAGACGAGTTTAGGAAAGATTCACGTTTTTTCCTGCCAGGAAGCTCCAGTCAGAAACGCAAACCAGAAGTTTTTTTTTTCCTGCCTCTAAACGTTGATCTCAAAGTCTGTGATCTAATCTGCATGGTCACATTGGGGTGTATTTACTAAAGGCAAATCCACTTTGCAGCACTTGGAAGTGCAGTCGCTGGAGATCTGAGGGGGACATGCAAGGGAATAAAAAACAGCATTTTTGTTTGTACATGATTGGGTGATAGAAATCAGCAGAGATTCCCCTCATTTCCCCTCTACCAATCCCTGCGTTGGCTTCCGCTCACCCAACGAATACAGTTCAAAGTACGGTGGAACTTTTATAATCTGGAGCTCCTGCTGGATTTTGCTCATAATCCCCTTGTGGAGGCTTCCATTGGTGGACATTTTATGGTCACACAACCAATCACATCGCTACAATATTTTTATATGGACTATAAACTAAAGGATTTATGAATAAATGGCTGTGGAACAAATCATCTGAGTTTCCATTATTTCTTATGGGGGAATTTGTTTGATATACAAGTGCTTTGGATTACAAGCATGTTTCCGGAACGAATGAAGCTCGCAATCCAAGGTTTTACTTGTATTATGATGCCGCGTACACACGATCATTTTTTGTGATGAAAAAAACGACGTTTTGTGTGAAGTAAAAAACGACGTTTTTGAAACGTCACTTTCAAAGACGATGTTGCATACACACCATCGTTTTTTCACAAAAAGCGAGGTTACGTTCACCACTCTTTTCCATTGAAGCTCGCTTCATAACTAGCTTCTGGGCATGCGCGGGTTGAAAAACGTTGTTTTAAACGACGTTTTTGCTACACACGGTGACTTTTTGTGAAACAAAAAACGACGTTTTGAAAAACGACACAAAAAATTCAAGCATGTTGGAATTTTTTTTTGGTCGTTTTTTTGAAGACAAAAAACGACGTTTTGCCCACACACGGTCAATTTAAATGACGTTTTAAAAAACTACGTTTTTTTTTTCATCGCAAAAAACGACCGTGTGTACACGGCATCAGACTACAGCAGCAATTGTAACAAATATTGTGAAATGTCTTGATATAATAGTAGCGTCATGTCACAACTGAATATTAAACAGAAGAGAGGAGCCTCTAAGTGTAGCAATATGGTTATATTTATTGAAGGGGCAACTTATTGCTACACTTAGAGGCGCCTCTCTTCTCTTTTATACTCTGAAGCTCCTGCAGGAGATTCCTTCCAATCCCCTTGTGGAGACTTCCATTGGTGGACATTTTATGGTCACACAACCAATCACTAGTGTTGCTCACGAATATTCGCATTGCGAATATTCGCTACGAATATTGCATATTCGAGTATTCGCGAATAACTCGAATATCGCGGCGAATATTCGCTATTTCGAATATTCGTATTTTTTCAATTTTTTTTTTTAGAACAGATCACATCCTAGAGATCCCCATCGACGTCTAAAAGCATTGCTGGTATGATTAGAGACTTTGGGCCGAGTAGCTGCAGTGATCATTTTATATTGCCGAAAAATCGCAATGCGATTATTCGGCAATAGCGATATCGCGTGATTATTTTGTATTGTAATATATCACGAATATTCTGAGCCAATCAGAGTGCTCCATTCCGCATTTCTCGAAATTTCGCAATTATTTTGTATTGTAATATATCACGAATATTCTGAGCCAATCAGAGTGCTCCTTCCGCATTTCTCGAATATTCGCAATTATTTTGTATTGTAATATATCACGAATATTCTGAGCCAATCAGAGTGCTCCATTCCGCATTTCTCGAAATTTCGCATTCGCATTCGCAATAGCGAAATTTCGCAATCATTTCATTTCCAAAAAATATCACGAATATTCGTATTTAGCGAATATATCTCGAATATTCGACTATATATTCGAGATATATCGCGAAATCGAATATGGCATATTCTGCTCAACACTACCAATCACATCACTAGAATCTTTTTATATGGACTATAAACTGAAGGACCTATTACTGTAATAAAAGGTTATGGAACAAATCATCTGAGTTTCTATTATTTCTTATGGGGAAATTTGCTTTGATATACAAGTGCTTTGGATTACAAGCCTGTTTCTGGAACAAATCATTTGAGTTTCCATTATTTCTTATGGGGCAATTTGCTTTGATATACAAGTGCTTTGGATTACAAGCATGTTTCTGAAACAAATCAGCTGAGTTTCTATTATTTTCTACAGGGAAATTTGCTTTGATATACAAGTGCTTTAGTTTACAAGCATGTTTCTGGAATGAATGAAGCTCACAATCTGACGTTTTACTAGTATTATCAGACTACAGCTACATATGTAACAAATATTGTGAAACAATGGCTACATATGTAACAAATATTGTAAAACCTTGGTTTGAGAGTAACTTGGTTTGAGAGCGTTTTTCAAGACAAGCAACATTTTTAAATATATGTTGACTTGATATACAACCGATGTCTTGATACAAGAGTAGTGTCATGTCACAACTGAGTATAAAAGAGAAGAGAGGCGCCTCTGAGTGTAGCAATATGGTTACATGTAATGAAGGGACAACATTTAGCAACTTATTGCTACACTTAGAGCCCATTCACACCTGAGCGGCAAAACGCCTGTCGCGCGACGCTCGTGCCGCTGGAGGGGAAATGTCCCATTCATGTCTATAGAGATGGTTCACATCTCTGAGACGCCGAACGCCTGTCGTCTGAAAAAAAGTCCCGGACCCTTTTTTTCAAGCGACATTGGCGTTCGCCCATAGACATGAATGGGAAGATTTGTAAAAAAAATAAATAAATAAATAAATAAATCGAAGCGCGGCAAGTAAAGCCGCGTATGCGGCGTTACTTGCCGCTCAGGTGTGAATGCAGCCTTAGAGGCGCCTCTCTTCTCTTTATACTCTGAAGCTCCTGCTGGACTTTCCTTCTAATCCCCTTGTGGAGGCTTCCATTTGTGGACATTTTATGGTCACACAACCAATCACATCGCTAGAATCTTTTTATATGGACTATAAACTGATGGACTTATCAATAAATGGTTGTGGAATCAATCATCTGAATTTCCATTATTTCTTATGGGGAAATTTGCTTTGATATACAAGTGCTTTGGATTACAAGCATGTTTCTGGAACGAATAATCCTCGCAATCCGAGGATTTACTTGTATTATCAGGCTACAGCTGCAATTGTAACAACTATTGTGAAACCTTGGTTTGAGAGTAACTTGGTTTGAGAGCGTTTTGCAAGACAAGTAACATTTTTAAATACATTTTGACTTGATATACAAGCGATGTCTTGATATACAAGTAGTGGTATGTCACAACTGAGTATCAAAGAGAAGAGAGGAGCCTCTAAGTGTAGCAATATGTTTACATTTAATGAAGGGGCAACTTATTGCTACACTTAGAGGCGCCTCTCTTCTCTTTTATACTCTGAAGCTCCCGGTGGATTTGCTCCTAATCCCCTTGTGGAGGTGCCATGTGTGGATGGACACAACCAATCACATCGCTGTAATCTTTTTATATGGACTATAAACTGAAGAACCTATGAATAAATGGTTGTGGAACGAATCATTTAAGTTTCCATTATTTCTTATGGGGAAATTTTCTTTGATATACACGTGCTTTGGATTACAAGCATGTTTCTGGAACAAATTATCCTTGCAATCCGAGGATTTACTTTATTATCAGACTACAGCAGCAATTGTAACAAAAATTGTAAAACCTTGGTTTGAATAAATTTTGACTTGATATACAAGTGATGTCTTGATATAAGAGTAGCGTCATGTCCCAACTAGGTATAAAAGAGAAGAGAGGAGCCTCTAAGTGTAGCAATATGGTTACATGTAATAAAGGGACAACATTTAGCAATTTATTGTTTCTGCAACGAATCATTTGAGTTTCTATTATTTCTTATGGGGAAATTCACTTTGATATACAAGTGCTTTGGATTACAAGCATGTTTCTGGAACTAATCATCTGAGTTTACATTATTTCTTATGGGGAAATTCGCTTTGATATACAAGTGCTTTGGATTACAAGCATGTTTCTGGAACGAATCATCTGAGTTTACATTATTTCTTATGAGGAAATTTGCTTTGTTATGCGAGTGCTTTGGATTACAAGCATGTTTCTGGAACAAATTATACTCGCAATCCGAGGTATTACTGTACAGAGGAACCTCAGATTACGAGGATAATCCATTCCAGGAGAATGCTGGTAATACAAAGCACTCACATATCAAAGCGAGTTTCCCCATTGAAGTCAATGGAAAGGAAAATAATTGTAACAAATATTGTGAAACAATTGTAAATATGTAACAAATATTGTCAGAGTCCAGCGGCACATGTAACAATTTACAAATAAGTAACCCTTGGTGCAGCACAGCAGCTGCAGGGGAGACTCTCGGCACTCACCTTTGGGTTTCTTGCGCCCGGTGGGCCCTCCGCCTGTCCAGCCCTGGGGCCAATCTTCAAGGGAAAGTTGTCAGCTCTTGGGGAGTCTCTGCAGGGGCCCCCAGGACCAGATCCTCTTAGTGGTTAGATCTCCCATGTCTCAGCCTCCTCAGGCTGCATCTTTCTCCAGTTTCAGGACAGTCAGCCCCCCTTTTCTTTTCTCCGGGTCTATGTGGTTCTGAGAAGCCCCCCAAAGCCTTTAATGCAGCCAAAGTGTTGGAGACATGAAATCAGAGAGTTTGGGGTCTTCCTCCCTGCAGGGTGACATCTTCCATCCCTCCAAACTCTCCCTGCTCAGCACAAACTACAAGTCACATCCTCAGCAGCAGCAGCAGAGGAGGCACAACACCAGGCAGGCTGACTGCAATGTGTCCTTCTAAGCCTGCTGCAGTCATTCCTCATCCCCTTCTAGTGAGTCCATTGTGTGTGTTTGGCACTCAGTGATATTTGATTGTTCCTTTTCTCCAGAGCCACATGATCCTGGATAGGTGGAGGGAGGGAAGGGGGGGGGGAGGGGGAGGCTTGCCTCATAGTCACTGGAGGGAAGGGGGGAAGCCCAGCTACCTGGCAGGGAGGTGAGAGCTGATGTGGTGGATTCCAGGGGGCTGGAGGGAGGGAGGGGGAGGGGGGGATCCTGATCTGGATTTATTCCAGAGTTCTCATTTCTGCTTCACGGTGTGATTTTTCTCCGGCGAGCTTCACCGCCAACTGAGGGGCCAGACAGGAGCGTTCGCCCGCCGACCGCCCGTACGCCTATGCCCCGTATAAGTTTACCCCTCAAAGTGGACCTATATATATCTATATCTCTATATTTTTATCTCTCTCTCTCTCTCTCTCTCTCTCTCTCTCTCTCTCTCTCTCTCTCTCTCTATCTCTATATATATATATATATATTTATCCATGCTAACTAATGTTTTATTGTTTTATTGCCCTCCGACCGTACCCCTCAAAGTGGACTTGGTATCAGATATATATATATATATATATATATATATATATATATATATATATAGAGAGAGAGAGATACAGAGATAGAGAGAGAGAGAGAGAGAGATAGATATAGATAGATAGATAGATAGATAGATAGATAGATAGATAGATAGATAGATAGATAGATAGATAGATAGGGAGAGAGAGAGATAGGGAGAGAGAGAGATAGGGATAGATAGATAGATAGATAGATAGATAGATAGATAGATAGATAGATAGATAGATAGATAGATAGATAGATAGAGAATGATAGAGAGAGAGATAGAGAGAGAGGGAGATAAACAGAGAGAGAGAGAGATAGATAGAGAGAGAGAGAGATATCTCTATATTTCTCTCTCTCTCTCTCTCTCTCTCTCTCTCTCTATATATATATATATATATTTATCCATGCTAACTAATGTTTTATTGTTTTATTGCCCTCCGACCGTACCCCTCAAAGTGGACTTGGTATCAGATATATATAATATATATATATATATATATATATATATATATATATATATATATATATAGAGAGAGAGAGAGAGAGAGATACAGAGAGAGAGAGAGAGAGAGAGAGAGAGAGAGAGAGATAGATATAGATAGATAGATAGATAGATAGATAGATAGGGAGAGAGAGAGATAGGGATAGATAGATAGATAGATAGATAGATAGATAGATAGATAGATAGATAGATAGATAGATAGATAGATAGATAGATAGAGAATGATAGAGAGAGAGATAGAGAGAGAGGGAGATAAACAGAGAGAGAGAGAGATAGATAGAGAGAGAGAGAGATAAATGGATAGATATAGATAGGGAGAGAGATAGAGAGAGATCTATATATATATATTTCTTATCCAAGCTAAGTAATGTATTATTGTAACCCTTCCAGGTGTTTATTACCTGGTACAGAGATCATAGGACTCCCCCCTATAATGACTTCACCTGCTTTTCTTGTTCGTTCTCTTATTCTTTCTCTCCCTTTTCTTTGTTCCTTTCTCTCTTTTCCTCTACCTTCCATGTATTGATGAAGGTCATCTGCTGATCTGAGAACTGTAGTGAGGACGTTTAATGGCAACTATAATCACAGGTATTCTTACTCACTGTGTCTCTGACTTTGGGTTGTCTCGTAGCAGTGACCCCTATGCTGAAATCAGGAGATAGGGTCTCCTCCAGCCCCTCCCACTTCACATTTCTCACCAATCAGCTAACCTCTAGTCTTTGCCTCCCACCCATGCCATGAATGGGCAGCTGCAAAGAGGCTGAGTGGGCGGCCGCGTGCTCCAGGTACAGCTCTGCTGGGCGGCCACAAAAAGGCTGGGCGAGCGGTGCAGGATTTAGGAACAGCCCAGGATTTGGTGACCCCTGACAAATCATCATTCGATCCATAAGTGGGTCCCGACCCCCAGGTAGAGAACCACTTCTCTAGATTCTAGAAAGAGTACAAAGAGATAACAGCAAAGGAAGGGACTGTAAAGGAATGGAAAAAGAGAGGAAAATGGAGCAGAGCGAGAAGAAGAGTGGAAGGTGAAGTGGGAGAAAAAGAAGAGTGGAGTGGAAGGTCCACGGGGTGCGCCGGAGGAGTCCAATATTGATAGTAATGCGGTGTCAAACCTAGAAGGGTGGTAGTGTGTGATCCAAGGCTTCCAAACCCTGAGAAACGTGTCATGTGTGTCAGAAAGGACAGCCGTCAGTTTCTCATTAACCACGACATCGCTCAGGCGGTTTTTGACTGCCTCAAAGCTAAGTGTGGGTGTCTTCCATGCTCTCGCGATTGTCAACCGAGCCGTAGTAAAGAGATGCTGGGCTAGTTGCCTTTCTGGACACAGTAATTCCACGATAGGCTTACCAAGGAGAGCCACATAAGGGTTCCTTTTAATGTTAATCTAAAATAGATTGCGGAGGAGAGTGTATACCCTCATCCCCCCTAACCCTACCCGGGGGCAAGACCACCAAATATGTGCCATGATGCCCTCCTGGGAGCACCCCCTAAAACAAAGCGGAGAATAATTTGGGATAAAACGAGCCAACCTTGCCTGCATGTAGTACCACCTGTACAATACTTTATAGGCATTTTCCAAAATGAACACATTACTTGAGCACTTAGACAAAGTTAGTGTCATCACCCGCCAGTCCTCTAAGTCCAGCCGCTTCCCCAACTCTCTCTCCCATTGAAAGTTAAAGTGATATTTGCATACAGTGAACACACCAATAAACACACACAGCAACCAGTGAGAACAAAAACCACTCCAGCAAACAAGAACAACTAATAAACGTAACTGCTCTCTATATACAATACCTACAACATAAGGGACAAAGGCAACAGGGATGCAAGGAAGGGGACACGACTGGTGCCACTCCCCTAATCAATGTGTCCGGCCCCTAATCTACATGCAGGGCGCCGGACGCATGATTCCAAGGGTTTATTTTTATTTTCAGAAGCTCCTGTTTAGAGACTGCACCCAGAGCCCACCCAATTGTGTGACATTAGTGAATTAATATTCGCTAATGTCTTCCTGTTTCTCATCCTGGGCAACCTGGAAGTGGGTCCTGAGACCTGATTGGCCGGGAGTCCTAAGACCCGATTGGCCTTGGATCCTAAGTCCTGATTGGCAGGGAGGATAAACGGCCACCAGGACTCGGGAGGAGATGCAGGGGGGAAGCCCCGACCTGGATGGGTTAAGTGCAGAAGCTGGCGGGTGACAAGCGAGTGATCCGACGATCGAGCAACAGAGGTGGAAGCAGCGATCGAGCGCGGGGGGTGGTTGGTTGGTTGGCAGGCTATCTGGGGAGGCCGCTAGCCGCACCCCCCAAGAACATTGAGCACAAGCTGCCACTGGGAACACAGATAGGCAGGGTAATACAGACGATGCAAGGAGGAGGGGGGAACCAGGACTGGGGTCAGGAACAAGGGGGGTGGAAATAAGGATACAGGATGCAGGGCAAAAGCAAGATCAGGAGCCGGATAAATGGCAAGCAGTATCTGGCTAAGAGAAGAAGGAAAAAGAACAGAGGGCGCACCGACCTAGTGTGATACCGTTTGGGTAACTTTTATTAAAATATTAAAATCAATCATTATACTCACAATTTGAGTTTTAAAAATGAGCCTTGAAAGACAGCGCAGCAACAGGACACACCAGCAGACTATGATAGTCACTTGAGTCTACAATCGATGTTTTTAGGGCTAACGCGTTTCGGGGGCGTACCCCTTTCTTCAGAGCTTGGTGGTCTGTAGTGGTCCCCCACAGTGATACTTGCAAGAGTATATATACCCCCACACACATACAAACGCATAGAAGTGGGCATGTGCTGAAAGGTCAGTATCTGGCTATCAAAGCAAAACACTGAAGCGAGAGTCACTAGTAGAGGAGGAACTAAATACCCTCCCAGCAGCCAGCACCAGGTGGAGACTCTTTACTGGGATCTGCTTGCTGTTAGGAGACACCCGCTGGTGGACACTGGAATTACAATTCTCCGCCCAGGGAACCACAGTGCTCCCAGCAGGTGACGACACCTATGAAGCACTGGGTCCTCTTCCTTTTCAGAGGGGGGTGGTCCTCAATAATGCAGAGAGTGGTGCTGGATTAGTTTCATCAGCACTCTTTCCCCTCATTATACTGTGAATGCAGAGCGCCAGGGTGGTGCCATCTTATCGGGTGGGTCCATGACACCCGGTACTTACAGGATATCCTCAGTCTTCCAGGTTGATGTGTGAAGACTGAGGACATCTAATTGTTGAAAAGAGTGAAGAGGGAGGAGCCTGAGCGACCTTTTATCTTTCATTCCACCCGGAGAACATAAGAATCCATTTTAGCCCCGGAGTTGGACCTTAGATACCTTCTCGGTGAAATGTGGTTCATGTGAAATGGATCTGCTAATTGGAATGGTTCATATAGACGATTTCTACTTCATGTGTTTCTATCATCTGCACCTCTGTGCATTTCCCTTCATGACGCAGGAACGGCACTTAGGCATCTCACAGAGGTATTACCCCTCCCAATGTGGACTATTCACCTCGTAGTAATATTTAATGTACATCTCCAGCCCAGGATAGTTATTACTATTAGCACTAATTTCCTGCACTCTGAGAAACGCTACACATGGGCGGTAATAGGGAGTCACTCGGTTGTGGTTTCCTTCTTTTGTGTGAGGGTTGCAGAAATTCACCTGGAATTCCGGGAAGAAGGAGACCTCGGGATAATGGTGGGATAGGAGACTTCAGGAAATTGGTGTGATAGGAGACATTGGGATAATGGAGGGATAAGAGACATCAGAATAATGGTGGGATAGGAGACTTCGGGATAATGGAGGGATAGGAGACATCGGGATAATGGTGGGATTGGAGACTTCAGAATGATGGAGGGATAGGAGACTTCAGGATAATGGTGGGATAGGAGACTTCAGGATAATGGAGGGATAGGAGACTTCAGGATAATGGTGGGATAGGAGACTTCAGGATAATGGTGGGATAGGAGACATCAGGATAATGGTGGGATAGTAGACTTCAGGATAATGGAGGGATAGTAGACTTCAGGATAATGGAGGGATAGGAGACATCGGGATAATGGTGGGATAGGAGACCTCAGGATAATGGTGGGATAGGAGAAATTGGGATAATGGTGAGATAGGATACTTCGGGATAATGGAGGGATAGGAGTCATCGGGATAATGGTGGGATAGGAGACTTCAGAATAATGGAGGGATAGGAGACATCGGAATAATGGTGGGATAGGAGACTTCAGGATAATGGTGGTATAGGGGACATCGGCATAATGGTGGGATAGGAGACATCGGGATAATGGTGGGATAGGAGACATCGGGATAATGGTGGGATAGGAGAAGCGTTCACAAGTGTTTAAAATGTCATTATAACACTCACATCTCCTATTTAACACCTTCATTACCCGCCCATAGTCATGTGACATCCACATTGGGGATCTCCTATCCTGGGGGGTGTCACATGACGTCCCGGGCATTGTGGGGGGGAGATCTGAATGATGGGAGGAGCTAGAGGCATCATTCAGATATCCTTCTCTTCTGCCGGCGATTCTGCACACCATAAAAATGATCATAAAGACAGTTCCGCCGCTTGATCATTCTTATAGGCAGCAGGAGGGGACACACCCCCCCCCCCCCACCATCATCTGGTGCTTCTCCGGGCTCTCCCGTGAAATCGGGGGCCTGGAGAACGAATCGTCCGTTGCCGGATGGGAAGCACAAAAAAACATATATAATGTTTGGGGGTTCTGAGTCATTTTCTAGCAAAAGAATGATGATTTGTACACGTAGGTGCGAAGTGTCAGAATAGCCCCCCCCCCTGTACTGAAGTGGTTAAATTGTCCCCCCGATGTCCGGTTTCATCTGTTAAAATAACTTTGATGAATGTGTTCTGACCATTTTCATTCTGCTTGTGGGCATGGGAAGCCCACAAGCATTTATTTCTGGGAGTGACCAGCGTGCACCGCCCTGTTGTTATGGCAACCTAGCCCTTGGCGCTGCACACCGACTCCTGGGAAATGATGACACAAATATAGTTTTTTTTTAATTATTATTATTCAATTGGTTATTTATTATAGCTGAAAGTTAAAAATATTGTGTCTTTTTTTTCAAAATTGTCGCTCTATTTTTGTTTATAGCGCAAAAAATTAAAACCGCAGAGGTGATCAAATACCACCAAAATAAATCTCTATTTGTGGGGGAAAAAATAAATAAAAATGTAATTTGGGTGCAGTGTAGCACTTGTCATTCAAAGTGTGACAGCGCTGAAAGCTGAAAAATGGCCTGGGCAGGAAGGGGGTGAAAGTTCCCACCGGTATTGGGGGGGCAGGAAGGGGGTGAAGGTTCCCCCGGTATTGGGGGGGCAGGAAGGGGGTGAAAGTGCCCAGTATTGGGGGGGGGCAGGAAGGGGATAAAAGTGCCCGGTATTGGGGGGGGGGGGGCAGGAAGGGGGTGAAAGTGCCCAGTATTGGGGGGCAGGAAGGGGGTGAAAGTGCCAGGTATTGGGGGGGCAGGAAGGGGGTGAAAGTGCCCAGTATTGGGGGGCAGGAAGGAGGTGAAAGTGCCCAGTATTGGGGGGGGCAGGAAGGGGGTGAAAAGTCCCCAGTATTGGGGGGGCAGGAAGGGGGTGAAAGTGCCCGGTATTGGGGGGCAGGAAGGGGGTGAAAGTGCCCAGTATTGTTGGGCAGGAAGGGGGTGCAAGTGCCCAGTATTGGGGGGGCAGGAAGGGGGTGAAAGTGCCCGGTATTGGGGGGCAGGAAGGGGGTGAAAGTGCCCGGTATTGGGGGGGGGCAGGAAGGGGATGAAAGTGCCCGGTATTGGGGGGCAGTAAAGGGGTGAACGTGCCCGGTATTGGGGGGCAGGAAGGGGGTGAAAGTGCCCGGTATTGGGGGGCAGGAAGGGGGTGAAAGTGCCCAGTATTGGGGGGCAGGAAGGGGGTGAAAGTGCCCAGTATTGGGGGGGCAGGAAGGGGGTGAAAGTGCCCGGTATTGGGGGGGCAGGAAGGGGAGGAAAGTGCCCGGTATTGGGGGGGCAGGAAGGGGATGAAAGTGCCCGGTATTGGGGGGCAGCAGGAAGGGGGTGAAAGTGCCCGGTATTGGGGGACAGGAAGGGGATAAAAGTGCCCCCCGGTATTGGGGGACAGGAAGGGGCTGAAAGTGCCTGGTATTGGGGGGGCAGGAAGGGGGTGAAAGTGCCCGGTATTGGGGGGGCAGGAAGGGGGTGAAAGTGCCCGGTATTGGGGGGGCAGGAAGGGGGTGAAAGTGCCCGGTATTGGGGGGCAGGAAGGGGGTAAGTGCCCGGTATTCGTTAAAGTTCATGTCCTCGTAAAGGCAGGCGTCCCAATACTTTTGGTAAGATAGTGTACATTCATTTTTAGTTTTTTGTTTTTTTTTATATCTGCCGGGAGTTTAAATAAAAGCAGTGACCTCGGCAGCGGAATATATATATTATTTAGTAAGGAACACGTATGTATTATGGTGGAGGTGCGGTTTCACTTATCTGTAGATAGAAACATTAGAAGTATCTAAATGTAACGAGCGCGATCTCCGCACCACTCAGAGCGTCTCTGCGATACATCGGAACTTTTTCCGCTACAAAGACACTTCCGGAACCTTCTCCCCACAGCCGACCACAGAACTACATCAGCACCATTATCTCTATAACATAGATATCTATAGAGGGGGGGAGGGGGGAAATGTTGTATGAATGGCGGAAATGCGACGCACTGCAAACGCTGAATTATAATCAGAAGATTAACCACTCCCATACCGGGGGGCCTATTCCGGCACTTCTCTCCTACATGTGCAAATCATCATTCTTTTTGCTAGAAAATTACTCAGAACCCCCCAAACACTATATATGTTTTTTTTTTAGCTGACACCCTAGGGAATAAAATGGCGGTCATGCAACTTTTTATCCCGCACGGTATTTGCGTAATAATTTTTCAAACACCTTTTAAAAAAAAAAAAAAAAAAAAAAACAGTAAAGTTAGACCAATTATTTTGTAAAATATGAAAGATGATGTTACGCCGAGTAAATAGACACCTAACATGTCACGCTTTAAAATTGCGCACACTCATGGAATGGCGCCAAACTTCGTTACTTAAAATATCTCCATAGGCAACGCTTTGATTTTTTTACAGGTTACTAGTTTAGAGTTACAGAGGAGGTCTAGTGCAAGAATTGTCGCTCTGACGCACGCGGCGATACCTCACATATGTGGTTTGAACGGCGTTTACATATGTGGGCGGGACTTACGTGTGCGTTCGCTGACCACGAGCTACCGGGGACAGGGGCGTTTTATATATATATATATATATATATATATATATATTTTACGTATTTATTTATTTTACACTTTTTTGATTGCTTTTATTCCTATTACAAGGAATGTAAACATCCCTTGTAATAGGAATGGTGTGTAACAGGTCCTCTTTATGGAGAGAGGCGTGGGCCAATAAGACCCCCCCTCCCCCACATCTCTCCTTCAGGCTGGAAAGCATGAGATCGAGAAAAAAATGTCACTGGTCTCATGACGACAGCCGTGATTGCGGGCCAATTGTTTACTTCCGGGAACCGGTGTGACGGCCCGGGCCTCGACGATCATAGAGATGACTGGGGACCATCTGGTCCCCAGTCATCTCTATGCTTCCTGCCAGCGTCGGACAGTGCTTTCTCCAGGCCCCCAATGGCACGTGAGAGCCCGGAGAAGCACCGGATGGCGGCGGGAGGGGGGGGGCGTCCCCTCCGCCTATAAGAACGATCAAGCGGCAGGAACTGCCACTATAACGCCACTATATCATTCTTATCACTAAAGAATGATATCTGAATGATGCCTCTAGCTGCCCCCATCATTCAGATATCACCGCACAAAGTCCAGGACGTCATGTGATGTCCACCCAGGATGGGAGATGCCATCTGTGCACGTCACATTACTATGGGCTGGTAATGAAGTGGTTAAACCCTCCGGGCTGGAAGTTGGAAAATACATTTACGTGTGTTCATCATCATCATCATCATCATCATTGCACACAACACTGGTGCACAATCGCCACCCCTCCATAAAGGAAATCAGCGTTGGTACACAATTCCTGTAACTCAATGTCAACGCTCACTCCCCGCTGTATCCATGGAGGGAACCGTGGTTGTCACTGACCATTGAGTCACTCAGGCACTGCCCGAGGGCCCCATGCCACTGGGGGCCCCATCAGGGTTGCCAGGCTCAGTAAAACCAGGGACAGTATGTTTCACATTGCATGCTTTTAATGTGAAAATCCTGAGATTTTAGCTGCCCCGTCTCTGCACTGCCTCCTGGCGTGGTGGCCATCAGTAAGCCCAGGGGCCCCATAATCTTCTATTGCCCGGGGGCCCCATGAGTTGTCAGTCCGCCCCTGGTTGTCACCCAGGCTGGACCCCACACACATCTGTGAACTGATTCTTGTAGTTTACACAAGAAAGATAACATTGTTTTTTTTTGCTACTGGTTCAGCTCACAGGAAGTGACAGTGACATCTAGTGGCAGAAAAAGAGTACTGCAGTGAATATTGCAGCACACGCTGGTTTTTATATTATCTTTTAACCACTTATCGACGGCCGTACGAATATATGCGGCCGTCAGGCGGTCCTGAATCTCTGACAGGGCGCATATATGCGCCCTGTGCTTTTAATGGCCACTAGAGGGCACGCGAGCACCGCCGGCGGCGCGCGCGTGCCCGCTGCATTCCTGAGATGCCGATGCGCGTGCCTGGCGGCCGCGATGTCCGCCAGGCACTAGCAATCGGCGGTTACAGGGACAAGACATGGATCTCTGTGTGTAAACATAGAGATCCATGTCCTGTCAGGGAGTGAGGTGACTGATCTGTGTCTCTTGTACATAGGGACACAGCATCGGTCACCTCCCCCAGTCACCCCCCCTCCCCCCACACAGTTAGGACACACCCAGAATACATTTAACCCCTTCCATGCCCCCCTAGTGTTAACCCCTTCACTGCCAGTCACATTTATACAGTAATCGGTGCATTTTTATAGCACTGATCGCAGTATAAATGTGAATGGCGCCAAAAATGTGTCAAAAGTGTCTGATGTGTCCACCATAACGTCGCAGTCCCAATAAAAATCGCAGATCGCCGCCATTACTAGTAAAAAAAAAATTATAAAAATTAATAATAATTCTGTCTTATTGCGATTTTTTTTTTTTTTACCAAAAATATGTGGAATAATATGTATCGGCCTAAACTGAGATTTTTTTTTTTTTTTTTTTTTTAAATGGGCTATTTATTATAGTAACAAGTAAAAAATATTGACTGTTTTTCAAAATTGTCGCTCTTTTTTTGTTTATAGCGCAAAAAATAAAACCGCAGAGATGATCAAATACCACCAAAAGAAAGCTCTATTTGTGGGGAAAAAAGGACGCCAATTTTGTTTGGGAGCCACGTCGCACGACCGCGCAATTGTCAGTTAAAGCGACGCAGTGCCAGAAGCTGAAATTTCACCTGGTCAGGAAAGGTTATAAGTGCCCAGTAAGGAAGTGGTTAAGAGGCTCTTCATTTCATCTTGTTATTTTTGGGGCTGGAGATCTTCTTTAATGTTCAGGACTGAACGACGTTTATTTGGAGTCCTCCTTTAGGTGAATGGATACTTTGTTCACATCCCGGCATTGGATAATCACCCATCTGTGGTTTGTATTTTCATGGTCTTCCTCTAGAAATAGGTTATTCCCGAGTCTCGGACCCCCTTCGTATCTCCAGGAATTTTTCCATTAATGTATCTTGATGGTTTCGGCTTCTATAGTCCTTCAGCGAGGGACGGCCCCCTCCGCGGCGCCCCGGGGCCATTTCAGCACTTCACTTCGACACCGGCCCATCGTAAGCCGTGCCATCTACATACGTGGCTGCAGATGAAAGTACATGGCCTGGGGGGGGGGGGGGCTCGGCATGCTGGGAGATGGCAGCCACTTGTTCTATGTCAGAGACACAATGTCTTCATATCAAAGGGTCTGTACTTACCCCCCCTCCCCCCCAGGTCTCATTAGCCTCATCAATATGCACAACGTGCGCCACACAACTGGGACACTCCGACTTATTAAATCATAGAAGTCATAAAATCCTCAGATTAACGTTCTCCGGCATTCGATTCCCTCACCATCTGTGTGCCTGCCTTTTGTTTTAAAAAGGGCAGCGAGCCGAAAACTGCAAGCTGGTTTATAGAGGATCTGACAAAAGTAAGTACACCCCCTCCCCTCAGTGACATTTCTTGTATCTTTTCATGTGACAACACTGAAGAAATTACACTTTGTATATACAATGTTGTGTAGTGAGTGCACAGCTTGTATAACAAATAACTCAACACAGAGCCATTAATGTCAACAAAAGTCAGTACACCCCTAAGTGAAAATCTCCAAATTGGGCCCCAAAGTGTCAATATTTTGTGTGGCCGCCATTATTTTTAACCCTCTTGGGCATGGAGGTCACCAGAGCTTCACAGGTTGTCACTGGAGTCCTCTTCCCCCTCCCCCATGATGACATCATGGAGATGGTGGATGTTGGAGACCTTGCGCTCCTCCACCTTATGTTTGAGGATCCCCACAGATGATCAATAGGGTTTAGGTAGGAAGGGAGGTGAAAGTGCCTGGTATTGGGGCAGGAAGTAGGTGAATGTGCCCTGTATTGTCCCCGACTGTAGGAAGCATCCCGCTGCTGCCACCAATGTAACAGAACTTCCCACACTATGCTTGTGTGCTTCCGTCATATGCCGCTTCCTATCAGTCTGAATATAGATATCAGATATTCCAGCTGCTCTCAACACACGACGAGACTTGTTTGTCTGCTGAATAGACATGTGCATTTCGTTTCGTTGTGAATTCGAATTCAGACAAATTTTTCATTATTTATTCAATTACAAAATTAACGAATTTAAACAAATTCGAAAAAACGCGAACGAAATTCGAATTCGAATCGAATTCGAAAACAAATTCGATTTAAATTTGAAAAAATAGAAATCGATTTTCTAAAAACTACAATAAAATAGAATATAAAAGAATAAAGCAATAGAATCAAAAAGAATAGAATAGAAGTTAATATAATGTAATAAAATAGAACATGACAGTCTTCCGAAATTCGAATAGAATAAATTTGAATTCTAGAATAGATTGGAAAATAATTAAAATTTATGGAAATAAAATATAAAAGAATAGAAAAACAATAGAACAGAATAGAATCAATTATAGTATATATTATATTTTATTATATTCTCTTGTTTTTCTTTTCTATTCCATTCTAATCTTTTCTATTCAAATTTGAATTCATTTTATACGAAATTCGAATTTCTTACTGAATGAAATAGAATTTGAATAGAAAAGATTATAAAAGATTAGTTTCATATTAGAATTTTAAATTTTTTTGACCAGATTGATTGACCAAAAATTCGACCGCATTTTGAAAAAAATCTACCGAATTAGAAAAAACTACCGCATTTGAAAAAAATCTACTAAATTAGAAAAAACTACCACATTCAATTTTTTTTACATATAACCATTTTCCAAAATTCGAATTTCATATAGAATGAAATCGAATTGGAATAGAAAAGATTAGAATAGAATAGAAAAGTTATTAAACTAGAAAAACAATAGAACAGAACAGAATAAAATATAATATTGTATTCTCTTTTGTTCTATTGTTTTTCTAGTCTATTCTTTTATATTATTTTCTGTTCAAAGCTTTTATATTCTAATTCAAATTCATTCTATACGAAATTTGAACTTCTGAAGCCATCTTCCAAAATTTGAATTTCGTATAGAATGAATTAGAATCGAAAAGAATAGAAAAGAATAGAAAATAAAATACTAGAAAAGAAAATAAGAGAAAAGAATGACATAGAAATATTGTATATAAAATATATATATATATTTTTTTTATTCTCTTCTATCGTTTTTCTATGCTATTCTTTTCTATTATAATCTTTTCTATTCAAATTTGAATTTCGGAAGATAGCTTCAGAAGTTCGAATTTTGTATAGAATGAAGTTAAATTTGAATAGAAAAGAAAAACACTAGAACAGAACAGAAAAATATGTAACAACATTTTTTTATATATATATATATATATATATATATATATATATATATACTGTATATAGAAAAACACCTTCTGAAATTTGAATTTCGTATAGAATGAAATCGAATTTCAATAGAAAAGATTAGAATAGAATAGAAAAGAAAAGAAAAGAATAGCATAAAAAAACAATAAAACAGAACAGAAAATGTGTGTGTGTATATACCATCTTCCAAAATTTGAATTTCGTATACAATGAATTTGAATTTGAATACAAAAGATTAGAATAGAAAATAATAAAGTAGAAAAACATATTGGCCCGGATTCAGAAACGATTCTGGAGATACGCTGACGTAAGTCCAAATGTGCACCGTTGTATCTTTACGCCGATTCACAAAGCGACATACGTCGAAAAATAGGCTTCCTCCTCCCGACGTAACTTGCCTACACCGGCGTATCGTTCCCATTATAAATATGCAAATGAGAATGGGCCAGAGAACGATGTTTACGTAGTACTACGTGAATAGGGCAGTGCATAGGTTACGTTCATATCGTAGGCAGTGTTCGACGTATCTTAGTGAGTATATGCAACGTGATTCTGAGCATGCGTGCGCATGCCCATTTCGACGGGCCTTTCATTTGCATGGGGTCACGCTTAATTTAAATAGATGAAGCCCACCTCCTTTCTACTTTGAATTACGCGGGCTTACGCGGGCCAATTTACGATACGCCGCCGCAACTTACGGAGCAAGTGCTTTGTGAATACTGCACTTGCCTCTCTAAGTTGCGGCGGCGTAGCGTAAAGAAGATACGCTACGCCTGCACAAAGATAAGCCAATGTATCTGAATCGCGACCCCTATATTATATTACTCTTTTGTTGTCCAATTCTATTCTATTATTTTCTATTTTCTATTCTATTCTAATCTTTTCTATTCTAATTCTAAATCATTCTATACGAATATCATTCTATATGAAATGAACTATCATTCTTTACGAAATTTTAATTTAAAAAAAATGTATATTATATATATATATATATATATATATATATATATATATATATATATATATATATATATATATATATATATATATATAAATATATATATATATATATATATATATACACAGTATAAAACCATTTTCCCAAATTCGAATTTCGTATAGAATGAATTTGAATTTCAATAAAAAAGATTAGAATAGAAAATAATATATATTTTATTCTAATCTATTCTATTGTTTTTCTATGCTATTATTTTCTATTATTTTACATTATATTCTAATCTTTTCTATTTTGTTCTATTGTTTTTCTAGTCTATTCTACTCTATTCTAATCTTTTCTATTCAAATTCGTATAGAACAAATTCAAATTTGAATACAAATGATTAGTATAGAAAGTAATAGAAAAGAATAAACTAGAAAAACATATATTATATTTTATTCTATTCTGTTCTATGTATAACGAAATTCGAATTTCATATAGAATGAATATGAATAGAAAAGATTAGGATAAAAAAATAGAAAAGAATAGACTAGAAAAACAATAGAACAGAATAGAATGAAATATAATATTTTATTTGCTTTTGTTCTATTGTTTTTCTAGTCTATTCTTTTATATTATTTTCTGTTCAAATCTTTTTCTTTTCTATTCAAATTCAAGTTCATTTTATTCAAAATTCCAATTCCGAAAAATGGTTTTATATATATAAACATAGGGCCAGATTCAGGTACATCTGTGCATTATTGGACCGGCGTAGCGCACCGCCTTTACGTTAGACTTGCGCAATGTAGCCGCGTTATTTCAGAGGCGTAAGGAGGAGTAATACAAATTGGGAAGGACGTGGGCGTGTTACATTGAAATGAGCCTTGACCCCATGCAAATGAGGGGCCGGCCGGCTCGCGCATGCGCGCTTGAAGGAGACCATGGTCAGCACCTCTGTGCGCATGCTCACAACTCGGGAACGGCGCAATCAGTGAAATTGGAAATGGACTAAGGACTACGCAGACAGCATAAATAGACAGACACAAACGCACTTCCATTGCAAAAGTACATCCCTTTGTCCCTTCCCATTTAACAAAGTGCTTTTGTCCCATTGTTAGTTGCGTTGTGTTTTGTATTTGTCAGATTAGTGTACTGTGTGATCAAGTGTTTGTTAGTAGATCTTTGAAAGTGTTTTTTGATAAGTGTTTGAGAGACTGTTTGTTTGATATATTTCTGGTCGTTTGTTTTCTTGCTTAATTGTTGCTGTTTGTTTTTGTGACTGATTTTTGCTGAGTGCTTGTGTGATTTTTTGGGTGTTAGTTTTCTCTTTGTGTGTGTTCTTGCTTGATTGGTTGAGCTTGTTTTTGTGACTGATTTTTGTTGACTGGGAGTGAGTTTTTGTATGAGTATGACAGAGAGAAAGAGAAAACTAAATTTCACTTTAGGGGAGAAACTAATTCTTGCCCGGGCCATTAGCGATTATGGGCGTTTCCTCCATGGCCCGGACAGTACCAACACCACCCAGGCCAGGAGAAGGGAGATTTTGGACATGATCACTGAGCAGGTCAATTCAGCGGGGGAGGGGGAGACACAGAACCGGTCTGGGATTGATTAAAAGATTAATGACCTCCGGCGTCTGGTCAAAAAGAAGCTGGCCAGAATGCTCGCCCATGCCAGGGCCACAGGAGACCTTTCATCGGCATGAAGTGGAGGGCCTGCCCGGCTTTGACTCAAGTCCGGAGCCCCTGGTGCCAGGTACGTTTTTTTTTTATATCAGGTGTGTAGCATGTGTGGGGGAGGGGGTGAAAGGGAATATGTGGCAAGTGTGTGGATCCTCCCACCTGTGAATGTTTTGTGTCATCCACAGATGTGCAGGAGGGTGCAGGGCCATCTGTCCTCCATCAAGGATACGCTGGGGAACCTGGACTGCCACTCCTGGGCTTTCACAAACTGCCTTAACGACCTGCAGACTACATCAGCAGGCATTGGGCGGGATGTGAGGGCCCTCACCCAGGCTATCCAGGCCAACACGGCAACACTTGGTGCTGCCCTGGACAGAATAGCCGTGGCCTTGGAGGGCAGGCCGCCAGGTGGGCAGAGATCAGGGGCTGCTCCTCCTTCCCCGGTTTTCCCCCTCCCCATGAGTCTCCCCTGAGGAGCCGGGGCCGTGGCCGGGGGCGCCCCAGGCATGGCTCACGTCAAGGGCAATAATTTTTTTTTTTTTTGCTGGAAATGTTTTGATTTTGCTGGTAATTTTTATTTTATTTTTGGGTTTATCTGTTTGAATGTGGGGGTGACATTCCTGCCGGAAAAGGGGTGTCACCCTCAATTTTGGTGGAGTAGGGTTCCCCAGGACCAGGGAGAAGTGATCCCCAGGTCCGTGTGAATGGTGTATGAATGTTCAGTGACATAATTGAAGCCTTGGCGTGGCGTTGCTGCTCACAAGTCCTGCATGGTGGACTGGTGCCAATCCAATTTGATGAGGATGTGATGTGTCTGTGCTAGGGACCACAGTGGTGTGCATGCATGCATTCTCATTGTGCCATGATTAATGTGTGTGTTTAATGTGCAAAGATACCCAATGTGAGCTGTCTCCTGGCTGCTCTTCCCTCAGAAGACGGGGGACCCTCGTTAGGGGGGGATTGTCTGGTTCAGGGGTCAGGTCATCACGTAGGTCAATCTGCAGGCCCTTTCTTACTGCGAAGTTGTGCAGCATGCAACATGCACCGATGATATGCCACACAAGTTTGGGGAATACAAGAGGGTACCCCCAGACTTATCCAGGCATCGGAAACGTGACTTCAGGAGGCCAAAGGTCCGCTCCACCACTGCTCGTGTTTGGGCGTGTGCTTGATTGTATCTTTCCTCTCCTGGGGTTTGGGGGTTCTGGATAGGAGTCATGAGATGGGGTCCCAGTGGATATGCAGAGTCACCTGTAAGGGAAAAGACAGGAGGATGTTAGTCATGCATGTGCCCCTTGTGATGTGTGCATCATGGGGGGGTACAGTCATGCCTGCCACCCATGTCACTCACCAACCAGCCAGGTGGCCCCATACACGTTCTGATCGAATTCCAATCGGATGTGGCTTTGATTGTAGATGTAGCTGTCATGGCTGAATCCGGGGTGTTTGGCACGGACGTGCCATATGAGGCCTTGGGCATCGACTATCACCTGTACGTTGATGGAATGCCAATGCTTCCGATTGCGGTACATGTGCTCTGTCTCATGGGGGGGCTGGAGTGCCACATGTGTGCAACAATGGCCCCAATGGTGCGTGGGAATCTGGCAATTCTGTAGAAATCTGTCATTGCCTTCAGCCGCAGGTCCTCAGTGGTGGGTTTGATGATTTGGTTGGCCATGCGTCTGAGGATTGCTGGGACAACCTGGTGCACACATCTGCTCATGGAGGATTGTGTTATCCCAGCCTCCACTTGTACGCTGAAAAGAGCCACTGGCAAGGAAATGGAGTGTTGCCATGACCTTGACCAGTGGCTGCACTGCATGTGAGCGTTGTGTTGGGCTGGTGATGTCCTCCTGCAAGGTTGTGGTTAATTCCATGATGGCATGAGGGGTGAATCTGAAGATGCGATACACCTCAGAATCACTCATGCCAAAGAGGTCTATGTGTGTGCGGTTTATCCTCTCCCGTGCCATCCTCCGTGCCCTCCTCCTTCTTTGCTCATCTAAAGTCAGTAGTATAGCTATGCGCGACGATGCCCCTGGCATGTTGGCATACAGATTGTTGTGCAACACGTGTGACTGCTGAGCTCCTCACTAACAGTGTTGCTTTATCTAACATGTAGACGTTTTTTCTCTTTTTAGACCAGCTTTTATAGGGTCTAATTTTAGACAGGACATTTTGCTGTTGCGCACACTGCGTAGCCTGCGCTGCCCCAACGTTCTTTTGTGGATCCCCGTAAGTCCCTCATTAGCATATTTGACTAGCAAATCAATGGTCTGTCTAGCGCAGTTTTGCGCGGACGGATAAGCCTGTCTAACGAAATTACGCTGGACAAAAAAAAGTAGATTTCTTAAGTATCTCGTTTCGGGGATGCCGTGCATCGAAACGCACGCGCACATTTAGACTTACGCACGCGCATCTCCTGTTGCGCAGGCGTAATCGCTCTGTGAATCTGGCCCATAATGCTGTTCTATTTTTCTATTCTATTTTTTTCTATTTTATTTTAATCTTTTCTATTAGAATGTGAATTCATTCTATACGAAATTCGAATTTCGGAAGATCATAGAAAAATATAATGTAATATATATATATAAAACCTCTTCTGAAATTCGAATTTCATATAGAGTAAAATCAAATTTTAATAGAAAAGATTAGAATAGAAAAGAATAGCATAGAAAAATAGAACAGAATAGAATTAAATATAATATATATTATATTTATTTCTATTCCATTCTATTGTCTTTCTATGCTATTCTTTTCTATTATTTTATTCAAATTCATTCTATACGTAATTAGAATTTCAGAAAATTATTATATGATGTATATATATATACATCATATAATATACATAAAGACACATATATAAATATAAATAAATAGAATAAAATCGAAGTCTAATAGAATAAAAAAAAAATAGTAGAACAGAATAGAAAAAAAATATGTATATATATATATATATATATATATATATGTGTACATGTGTGTACACATGCAGCTGCATGGGGACGGGAATCAGCAGGCACGCATAACAATTGGCTTTATCAGAACAATATAAGGTGCACGGCCACGGAATTGGGGCCAAATATATGCGTAGGTGGATCAAGACCATCAAATCGTTTTCTACGCCATTTTAACCACCAACAACAACAACATTAACTCCAGCTGCATGCTTTTCCAAATTAAAGGAACTCAATGCATTTTTTCACAATACACTGGTACTCCGCAGCGAGATTCTCCCTGTGTTGCAGTACCTCGCCCAGGCCTGGCCCCCCTGGGTCAACACCTGCAATGCCATTACCAGGGCGGTGTTTCACTTCATCTGGAACTCCAAAATGGACAGAGTAAAGCGGACTGTTATGTTCAAGGAACCTCTCAAGGGCGGTAAGGGCGTGCCTGACATCGCCACATTACTGAGGGTGTTCTTTGCTTGTAACTGCATCCGCAGGACTTTGGTTGACAGAACTGTTTCATGCCAGTCGCAAGAGTCAACTGGCAACAACCTGGACACCTCCACCCATTCTGGGTCAGATCATCACCCCTAGCGCCAAAATCAAAAGTCTCTGGATCATTTTTGACACCCACATGACAATGGACGCACAAATAGGGTCAGTAGTCAGCGGATCTCACCATCTGCTGCGCCTACTACGCAGGCTTATTCCATTCATTCCCAAAGAAGACGTATCAGTCGTGGTGGGAACAATTGTGAACTCCAGACTGGACTATGCAAATGCCCTCTACCTCGGACTCCCAAAGTACCAAATCGCTCGTCTGCAAGTCGTACAAAATATGGCCGCCAGACTGGTGACTGGGAAAAAACCCTGGGAATCAATCTCACCATCGCTGAGATCCCTTCACTGGTTGCCAGTAAAAGACAGAATTGCTTTTAAAGCTCTCTGTCTGACTCATAAATGCATCCATGGAAAAGCCCCGCAATATCTTTGCGATAAAATAGAAGCCCACAATCCCAATCGCATTCTGCGATCCAGCGACCAAAATTTGGTCAAAGTACCCAAAGCCAGATTCAAGTCCAAAGGAGAAAGAAGGTTTGTGGTCCAAGGTCCCAGACTTTGGAACGCTTTACCAACCAGCATTCGGTTGGAGGAAAACCACCTGACCTTCAGAAGACAGATTAAAACTCTGCTCTTTTGATGTCAAGAAAGACTGAAACAACAAGCGCCCAGAGGCGATTTGGTTCGCATGTGCCGCCCTATATAAGTTTCTCATTCATTCATTCAGAACTGTGGACTTTGGCGGTAACTCCATGTTCCGTTTTTTCCTCCTGCCTCTTTGGAAGTCGCTCCAAGAGAAACCAGAGTATAACCAACCACAGTCCTAAGCCAGATCCCCGGTAGGGATGAGCTTTGTGTTCGAGGGTCCATTGAAAAGCCTGTGGAGATAGTGCCCCTGGAGTGGCAGTCCAGGGGTGCCATACATTGCACTGAGTGTTTGAAAGGGGCAGTCAACGTGTGGCACCTTAGGTCACTCATCTCCACATACACCTTTTTGACACCTGCCTCTAGGGCCGAGCCTTTTGGCTAGGACCAGAGGAATTTTTGTTCCTGGCCGGAGGGCTGGCCATCGTATTGCACGGTGGCCACTTTCCACTCACCTTTCCACCTTCCTTTTCCCCCCACTTTCTTTTTTATTTTACCCCCTGTTTGTCTGGTTTTGTCACTTTTTTTGTTTGGTGCTTGCACTTTCAGTGTGGCGAGTAGGGTGCTGGTCCTCGGGCCTGCTCTGAAAGTCTTGGGAGTAGGTGGACATGGCCTTCTGGCTTAGTTCGCCTGCTCTCATGGGGTCTCCCTTCGGGGGAGCCTCACCGAGGAGGGTTCTGTTTCGGCAGTCCCTCCGAGGATGTTAGGCCATGTGGTTTTGGCTGCATGGGCCTTAGTGGGGTCCTTGTGGTTTCGGCTGCTTGGACTCCTATACTCTTTTCCCTGCCAGGAGCCTAATGCCCCGGGGGGATCAGAGCTGGGTTCTTCACGAAGAACCATTGACGATGGCACCCGTCGCAGTTTTTGGTGTTTCACTCTTTATGTGTGTGCACATTTTTTCCTGCACCGGGTGAAGTTTTTGGGTTGTGTTTTGCACGCCACAGGCTTTTCAATAGAAAAGAAAAAAATTGGCCGTTCGATCGTTCGTCGAAAACGAACAAATCGGGTCGTTCGCGCCAAATTCGAATGACCCATAATTCACTGCGGCGTTGCGCGCTGATGATTGGCCAAGCATGCACCATGACCCTGCATGCTTGGCCAATCACAGCGCCCAAAAAACGAAGAGACCTAATTGGCCAAATCCTGGGTGCTTTGGCCAATTAGGGCTCAGGGCTTTAGCACACGCCCCACACTATAAAAGGCCGCCTCCCGGGCGGCCTCGTGTAGTGTGTTCCGGCTTGCTTTGCAGTCAGACAGAGAGAGAGAGAGAGATAGATAGAGACACAGTGTCTTTTCACATAGATAGATAGATCGATAGATCGATAGATAGATAGATAGATAGATAGATAGATAGATAGATAGATAGATAGATAGATAGATCAGGGAGGCTACTAGTTAGTATAGTTAAATGTACAGTTTGTAGAGAATATATTGACATCCCTAGGAGTTGTCAATATATTTATAAACTGTATAGCTTAGCTAGTTCTGCTATTGGTATCTGTCAGGCAGGAGATTGTGCTTGATGCTCTAACGTGTTAGTCAACGTGTGCTAGTTAATTGCACATAGACGCATTAACTGTTACTGCACGTGTGCTATTTATTTGCACAGAAAGGCAGTTGCTGTTAATGCAAGTGGGCTATTGAATTGCACAGAAACGCAGTCGCTCTGACTGTGCGTGTGCTGTTTAATACCACCTTAGCGCATTTGGTGTCACCGCACGTGTGCTGTTATATACCACCTGAGCGCAGTTAGTGTCCCTGGACGTGTGCTGTTATATACCACCTGAGCGCAGTTAGTGTCACTTGACGTGTGCTGTTATATACCACCTGAGTGCAATTAGTGTCACTGGACGTGTGCTGTTATATACCACCTGAGCGCAGTTAGTGTCACTGTACGTGTGCTTTTATATACCACCTGAGCGCAGTTAGTGTCACTGTACGTGTGCTGTTATATACCACCTGAGCGCATAAATATGTCTGGAAGGACAACAAAGAGAGGCAGAGAGTCACGAGGGCAAGCAGGCTCTGCATGTAGAGGTAACGCTGGTAGTGTATGTGGTGCATCCTCTTCAGCACGTGGCCGTGGCCGCTCGTCCTTCTTTTCAGGAGCTGGCCGTGTTGAGCCTCAACATGCAGAGAAATTTGTAGAGTGGATGACCAAGCCGTCCTCATCCTCCTCATCCTCTCTCACACAGACTGATCAAAGTTCATCTGGCAAAGCAGCTGCCAAGGCGTCCTCTTCCCTCTGCACAATGGCTTCACACAATACTTCCCTAGTACCACCATGTCCTCCTGAGGAGTCCCCCGAACTGTTTCAACACAGTGTTGGGTACATGCTGCAGGAAGATGCGCAGCGTTTTGAAGATCGATGACGGAACACTGATAGAGGAAGGCATTGATGTGAGCCCAGGGAGAGGGGGTGTCCGAGAGGGACAGCAATTTGTCAGTGATGATGTTCCCCCAGCTGGAGCATACTTCCAGGTTGTTGACAGTGATGAGGAGGGAGGGGATGATGAGGTATGAGGAGGGAGGGGACTCTACCTTGGTGCCTGAGGTAGGAGAGAGGAGGAGGAAGAGGGGATGAGGCACAGGACTCACCTTGGTGCCTGATAGGAGAGAGGAGGAGGAAGAGAGGCATGAGGTGCTTGGCATGGCGCTGCTGTGCACATGACCGGTACAGCAAAAGCTTTGGTGTGCCCTTTTTTGAAATGGCGCTGCTGTGTCTGATGCAAGTTCTTTGGTGTGTACCTTTGCTATTTGCAACTTTTTTATGTCCACAAGATCGCAACCTTTGCTATCTTGCAACACCGCCTGGGAAGCGTATGCTTGTCCGTGGCCAAAACATCATACCGCCTGGGTCGCTCCAGACATATGTGAGCTCTGGCAAGCACACCAGAAAGACCCACACCAAAGCAAAAAAGCGTACCCTCCCTTGCTGGGACCTCCAACCCCAGTGGCAAGCACACCAGAAAGACCCACACCAAAGACAAAAGCGTACCCTCCCTGCCCTGCAGTGAAGGTGGGACCTAGAAACCCCAGGTGTGTAGACCCCCAGTCCTCTAGTAGTAGTGGTCTGAAGCCTGCAGTGAAGGTGTAGAAATAGGTGTGATAGCTAGTAGTAGTGGCAAATTTCCCTGCCCCAGCTAGTGCAGCGCCGAAAGAAGCAAATTTCCCTGCCCCATCCCAGCTGCATCCGAAAGAAGTACATCCCAGCCATCACATGCCAGCAGTTGAATGCTAGCTTAGCGAAATTGCTAGCACTTCAACTGCTACCTTTTCAGTTGGTAGATTCTGCCCCCTTCCGTGAGTTTGTGCAATGTGCAGTACCTCAGTGGCAAGTACCAAAACTCCACTTTTTCTCACGGAAGGCTATTCCGGCTCTCTACCGGCACGTGGAAGGCAATGTCCATGCCTCGCTGGACAGGGCGGTCAGTGGTAAGGTGCATATTACCGCTGACTCATGGTCCAGCAGGCATGGACAGGGACGTTACCTGTCTTTTACGGCGCATTGGGTGACTCTGCTGGCAGCTGGGAAGGACGCAGGGCAAGGTCCAGTAGTTTTGGAGGTTGTTCCGCCACCACGCCTCCAAAACAATACTACTGCTTGTGACACACCTCTTTCCTCCACCCCCTCCTCTTCTTCTTCCTCTGTGGCCTCTTCCTGTGGGGATGTTTTCTCCGAACCAGCTATGCTCCGTAGGCGTACGAGGGGATACACAGGAATGCAGGCCAAGAGATGCCATGCGTTGCTAGAGCTGGTGTGCTTGGGAGACAGGAGCCACACTGGGGAAGAGGTTTTGTCAGCTCTGCATGGTCAGGCTGAGAGGTGGTTGACGCCACGCCAGCTGAAGCCTGGAATGGTGGTCAGCGATAATGGCAACAACCTCCTCTCTGCCCTGCGACAGGGAAAACTCACCCACGTGCCCTGTTTTGCGCATGTCCTCAATTTGGTGGTGCAGCGGTTCTTGGGCAGGTACCCGGGCTTGCAGGATGTCCTGAAGCAGGCCAGGAAAGTCTGTGTGCATTTTCGGAGGTCATGTAATGCCACTGCTCGGCTGACTGACCTCCAAGGGGAATACAACCTGCCCAAGAACCGCCTAATTTGTGACATGCCCACCAGATGGAACTCAACGTTGGCCATGCTGCAGCGGCTGCACACGCAGCAGCGGGCCATCAATGAGTACCTGTGCCAATATGGAAGCAGAACTGGGTCAGGGCAGCTAGGTTTTTTTTCCCCACGCCAGTGGGCCTTGATCAGGGATGCATGCACTGTCCTGTCACCATTTGAGGAGGCCACGAGGATGGTGAGCAATGACAGTGCATGCATCAGTGAGACTGTCCCTCTTATTCACATGTTGGAGCACACGCTACGTGGAATAATGGACAGGGCCCTTGAGGCAGAACAGAGGGAGGAAGAGGAGGACTTCCTTACCTCTCAAGGCCCCCTTTACCCAGACAGTGGTCCTGCTTGTCCACCTAGCACACATGAAGAGGAGGAGGAGGAGGAGGATTGTATTAGCAGCATGGAGGTGGAGCCTAGCACTCAGCAGAAGCAGTCTTCAAGGGATCATTTACAGTCCCAAGGAGCACGTGGAGTTTTACATGGCTTGGATGAGGTGCCTGTGGATCCTGTTGTCCTCAGTGACCCAGAGGACTGTGGCCCGAATGCCTCTGCAAACCTACGCTGCATGGCCTCCCTGATCTTGCAAATCCTGCGTAAGGATCCTTGTGTACGTGCTATTAAGGAGAGGGATCATTACTGGCTGGCGACTCTCCTTGATCCACGTTACAAGAGTAAGGTTGCGGACCTTATGTTGCCATCGCAGAGGGAGCAGAAGATGAAACTTCTGCGGGAGGCCTTGCAGAAGGGTCTGTGCAATGCGTTTCCAGAACCGGGGGGAGTACCAAAACCTGGCTCTGGACAACGTCTTGCTGAGGCTTTCGGTGAGTCGCAGAAGGGGCGGTGGAGAAGGTGGTCGTCTGACGGATGCGCTCAGGCAGTTTTTTAGTCCGCAGCCCCAAGGTCTGACCGGTTCCAGCAACCATCGCCAGTGTCTGGTTTACATGGTCCGGGAATACCTAGGGGCAAGATCCGACTTGGACACCTTCCCCACCGAAAATCCTCTGGCTTACTGGGTCTTGAGGATGGATCACAGGCCAGAGCTTGCCCAGTACGCAATTGAGCTACTGGCTTGCCCTGCATCCAGTGTTCTTTCAGAACGGACATTCAGTGCTGCTGGAGGCTTTGTGACTGATCACAGGGTGCGCCTTTCCACCGGCTCTGTTGATCGACTGACCTTCATCAAAATGAATCAGGCTTGGATCAACACCAGCTACCAAGCACCTGATGCTGATATTAATGAATAATATCTTTTTGTTGAAATGTCGGATCCCTTTTAGACTGCTGATGCTGAGTGACTGTCCTCTTATGCTGCTGATGGAATATCCTTCTCCTCCTCACTTTTCTTGCTGATAGCTAGTAAGAAATGTTGTGTTTCTGGGCTCCGCCACCAGTGCCTAAGGCACAATTTTTCAGCCCCTGTTTAACAGGGGCGCCTAATAAAAAATTTTGATGTAATACTTTGCACGTGGCTCCTTGTTGCGCTCCAATTGGAGTTATTGTGAGGGGTTGCAGTGTTGTGTTGTGCCCAAGGCCCAATTTTTTCTGCCCCTGTTTAACAGGGGCGCCTAATAACAATTTTTGATGCAATACTTTGCACGTGGCTCCTTGTTGCGCTCCAATTACAGTATGTTTGAGGGGTGCCCTTTTTTCTAAAAATTTTCTTTCACAAAACAATAATGGCTCCCCACCACCGCTAAAATATTCGGCATAATGTTGCCACACAGAACTTGCGCAAGTAGCATTAATTACTTTTTTTTTATAGACCTCTCATGTTGTGCAGGGACATTTCTAAACACGTGCCACTACTATAGACACCCAGCAGGTGTGATATTTATTGGATTTTTTTTTCACTTTAAGCATCATTAAAATGGCTGCTCCGCAAAAAACGGCCATTTGTAAATAAGAAATTTCCATTGATACATATTCCCTGGAGCAAGACCTGGGTTCTGAACGACGTTTTCCAACATTTAATTGTATTTTGAATCCTTTAAACGACCGTTTTGGAATTCGAACGTTCGGGTCCCATAGACTTCAATGGGGTTCAAAATATTCGTGCGAACCCGCGGTTTGTTCGAACGTTCTGTTGCAAACCAAACCCGAGGGTGTTCGGCTCATCCCTAGTCCCCGGCATAACACAGATGCTGTTAAGTCATGGAGACTCCAAGACAACCTAATTTGCATGTCTGTGCAGCTCAATGGGGTAGGGAATCACCTGGCACGCAAAACAATTGGCTTCATCAGAACAATATAAGGTGCACGGCCACGGAATTGGGGCCAAATATATGCGTAGGTGGATCAAGACCATCAAATCGTTTTCTACATCGTTTTAACCACCAACAACAACATTAACTCCAGCTGCATGCTTTTAAAAATTAAAGGAACTCAATGTATTTTTCACAATAAGCCCGACATTAGCCAGGCATCAAAAAAATTCACCAAAACTCACGGCTGTTCCTCTCCACAGAAATCTTTAGTAAAAAGGAGAAAAATGTATTGATCCTGAAAAGAAACCAGACTATAACCAACCACAGTCCTAAGCCAGGTCCCCGGCATACCACAGATGCTGTAAAAAGTCATGGAGACTCCAAGACAACCTAATTTGCATGTCTGTGCAGCTGCAAGGGGGTGGGAATCAGCAGGCACGCATAACAATTGGCTTCATCAGAACAATATAAGGGCCACGGAATTGGGGCCAAATATATGCGTAGGTGGATCAAGACAATCAAATCATTTTCTACGCCGTTTTAACCACCACCAGCAACATTAACTCCATCTGCATGCTTTTCCAAATTAAAGGAACTCAATCTATTCTTCACAATAAGCCCAGCATTAGCCAGGCATAAAAAAAAATCACGAAAACTCATGGTCCTTCTTCTCCATACAAATCTTTAGCAAAAGAGGAAAGATTTATTCATTTTGGCAAGAAGTCAGAGTATAACAAACCAATGTCCTAAACCAGGTCCCCAACAGAACACAGATGCTGTTCAACTTATGGAGACTCCCAGTCACCCTAATTTGCATATCTGTGCAGCTGCATGGGGGCAGGAATCAGCAGGCATGCACAACAATTGGCATCAACAGAACAATATAAAGCGCACGACCATGGAAATAGGGGCAAATATATGCGTAGGTGGATCAAGACCATCAAATTGTTTTCTAGGCCATGTTAACCACCAACAACAACAACACTAATGCCGTCTGCGTGTCTTTCCATTTTAAAAGAACTCAAACTATTTTTCACCATAAGCCCAGCATTAGCCAGGCATCAGAAAATTCACGAAAACTCATGGTCCTTCTTCTCCATACAAATCTTTAGCAAAATTTTTTTTTTTTTTTTTTTTTGAAAAGCCTATGGCGTGTGAAACACACTCAAAAACTCCACCCGGTGCAGAAAAAATGTGCACACACATAAAGAGTGTTCACAAAAACGTGCAGACGGGTGCAACGTCAAGTGGTCCTTCTGTGCAGAAGGGACCCAAACCTGATCCCCCGGGGCGTTAGGCTCCAGACGGGGACTGAGTTACTATGGTCCGAGCAACCGAAGCCAACTCGGACCCAACTTCCCTGGAGAGACTGCCGAACAGAACCCTCCAAGTACTAGGTGGGACTCCCCCGAGGGAGACCCCATGAGAGCAGGTGAACTAAGCCAAAAGGACATGTCCACCCACTCCCAAGACGTTCAGGGCTGGCCCGAGGACCGGCACCCTACTAATCACACTGTGTACAAAACGTGCACAACAAAAAAAGACAAAAAGGTGACAAACATAGGCTAATAAATAAAATAAAGTGGGGGAAAGGGATAGTGAAGAGGAGAGTGAAGAAGTGGTCATTGTGATGAACAATGACCAGGCCTCCGGCCAGGAATAAAAAATTCCTCCGGTCCTGGCCAAAAGGCCCGGCCCAGGAGGCAGGTGCTAAAAAAGCGTGTAGCTGGTTGCAGTGACCATGGTGTCGTTAAATCAAAGTGACCCTCACTCACAGTGATTCTCAGACACCCTGGACTGCCACTCCAGGGGCACATGCACCATAGGCTTTTCTGTTCCAAATCTAACCCCCCGACCGGCCAGTGCAGCCCTCCACCCCTGCCAGAAAGAGAGCCCTTCCAGGTTTTCTTGGGAAGAAGCTGCCCTCACCTAGCAGCCTCCACCAATACTAACCCTTCCAGACTCCCTGTCAACCCAGCAGGATTTGCATGGTCCTACCCCGTCTTTCCATCAGGGCAGTTCCAGCTCCTCCTACCAGATCTCTGACAGGGACAGCACTTGCACCAGCCGGCCAGAAGGCCAGACTAGAACCCGGCAAAAAGACCAGACCAGGCGCAGCCACCCCATCCTCCCCAGAAGCACCCTTCCAGGTGGCTCAGACGCAACCATTGGCCGGCCCCCAGTATCTGTCGGGCAGCACGGCATAGTCCTGCTGAAACCACCTTCCAGGTGCAATGGACGCTATTGGATTGCATCCACCCTCCACCAAATAGGAGGTGCTTCAGCGCTCCTCTAGCAACTGACGAGAATGGATACCACACCTGATCTTAGCCAAAAGGCCGAGCAATGGCAGGGATGACACCACGATCAGCTCAGCCGGAGTGCAATGGCCGAGCCTCGCCCTGGGAGAACCACCTTCATGATCATGGTGTCTCCCCTGCCAGGTAAGAGAGAGAGAGTACTTTTTTTTTTTTTTGAAAAGCCTATGGCGTGTGAAACACACTCAAAAAACTCCACCCGGTGCAGAAAAAATTTAGCAAAAGAGGAAAGATTTATTCATTTTGGCAAGAAGTCAGATTATAACAAACCAATGTCCTAAACCAGGTCCCCAACAGAACACAGATGCTGTTCAACTTATGGAGACTCCCAGTCACCCTAATTTGCATATCTGTGCAGCTGCATGGGGGCAGGAATCAGCAGGCATGCACAACAATTGGCATCATCAGAACAATATAAAGCGCACGACCATGGAAATAGGGGCAAATATATGCGTAGGTGGATCAAGACCATCAAATTGTTTTCTAGGCCATGTTAACCACCAACAACAACAACACTAATGCCGTCTGCGTGTCTTTCCATTTTAAAAGAACTCAAACTATTTTTCACCATAAGCCCAGCATTAGCCAGGCATCAGAAAATTCACCAAAACTCATGGTCTTTCTTCTCCATACAAATCTTTAGCAAAAGGGGAAAGATTTATTCATTCTGGCGAGAAGTCAGAGTATAACAAACTAATGTCCTAAAACCAGGTCCCCAGCAGAACACAGGTGCTGTTCAACTCATGGAGACTACCAGTCACCCTAATTTGCATGTCTGTGCAGCTGCATGGGGGCAGGAATCAGCAGGCATGCACAACAATTGGCTTCATCAGAACAATATAAAGCGCACGACCATGGAAATAGGGGCAAATATATGCGTAGGTGGATCAAGACCATCAAATTGTTTTCTAGGCCATGTTAACCACCAACAACAACAACAACACTAATGCCGTCTGCGTGTTTTTCCATTTTAAAAGAACTCAAACTATATTTTTCACCACAAGCCCAGCATTAGCCAGGCTTTAAAAAATTCACCATAACTCATGGTCCTTCTTCTCCATACAAATCTTTAGCAAAAGGGGAAAGATTTATTCATTCTGGCGAGAAGTCAGAGTATAACAAACTAATGTCCTAAACCAGGTCCCCAGCAGAACACAGATGCTGTTCAACTTATGGAGACTCCCAGTCACCCTAATTTGCATATCTGTGCAGCTGCATGGGGGCAGGAATCTGCAGGCATGCACAACAATTGGCTTCATCAGAACAATACAAAGCGCACGACCATGGAAATAGGGGCAAATATATGCGTAGGTGGATCAAGACCATAACCACCACCACCAACAACAACAAATTGTTTTCTAGAACTCAAACTATTTTTCACCATAAGCCATGTCAAAAAAATCACCAAAACTCATGGTTGTTCCTCTCCCACAACAACAAAAGGGAAAGATTTAACACTAACAAACCAATAAACCAGGCCCCCAGCAGAACACAATGCTGTTCAACTCATCTGCGTGTGCAGAATTGGGGGCAGGAATCAGCAGGCATCCATTCAGAACAATTAAAAGCGGCAAAAGAACTCGTAGGGTGGAAACTCAAATTTTTTCACCATAACCGCCACCAACAACAACAACACCAATGCCGTCTGCGTGCCCAGAACTCAAACATTAGACCCCAGGCATCAAAAAATTCACCAAAACTCATGGTCGTTCCTCTCCATACAAATCTTTAGCAAAAGGGGAAAGATTTATTCATTCAGAAGAGAAGTCAGAGTATAACAAACCAATGTCCTAAACCAGGTCCCCAGCAGAACACAGATGCTGTTCAACTCATGGAGACTCCCAGTCACCCTAATTTGCATGTCTGTGCAGCTGCATGGGGGCAGGAATCAGCAGGCATGCACAACAATTGGCTTCATCAGAACAATATAAAGCGCACGACCATGGAAATAGGGGCAAATATATGCGTAGGTGGATCAAGACCATCAAATTGTTTTCTAGGCCATGTTAACCACCAACAACAACAACAACACTAATGCCGTCTGCGTGTTTTTCCATTTTAAAAGAACTCAAACTATTTTTCACCATAAGCCCAGCATTAGCCAGGCATCAAAAAATTCACCAAAACTCATGGTCGTTCCTCTCCATACAAATCTTTAGCAAAAGGGGAAAGATTTATTCATTCTGGCGAGAAGTCAGAGTATAACAAACCAATGTTTGTAAACCAGGTCCCCAGCAGAACACAGATGCTGTTCAACTCATGGAGACTCCCAGTCACCCTAATTTGCATGTCTGTGCAGCTGCATAGGGGCAGGAATCAGCAGGCATGCACAACAATTGGCTTCATCAGAACAATATAAAGCGCACGACCATGGAAATAGGGGCAAATATATGCGTAGGTGGATCAAGACCATCAAATTGTTTTCTAGGCCATGTTAACCACCAACAACAACAACAACACTAATGCCGTCTGCGTGTTTTTTCCCATTTTAAAGAACTCAAACTATATTTTTCACACACAGCCCAGCCCAGCTTTAAAAAATACACCAAAACTAGTCTTCTTCCCATACAAATCCAAAAGGGGAAAGATTTATTCCTTCTGGCGAGAAGTCAAGTCAAAAAATGTTTTCACCAAAACTCATGGTTACCCTAATTCATATCTTGCAGCTTCTCCATACAATTGGCTTCATCTAAAGCGCACGGACCATTAGCAAAAGGGGACCATCAAATTGTTTTCTAAGTTAACCACCAACAACAACAACACTAATGGCGTCTGCGTGTCTTTATAAAAGAACTAAAACATTCTGGCGAGAATTCACCAAAAAGTCTTTCTTCTCCATACAAATCTTTCAGAGAGAGTATAACAAACTTATTAATCATAATTGTCCTAAACCAGGTCCCCAGCAGAACACAGATGCTGTTCAACTCATGGAGACTCCCAGTCACCCTAATTTGCATATCTGTGCAGCTGCATGGGGGCAGGAATCAGCAGGCATGCACAACAATTGGCTTCATCAGAACAATATAAAGCGCACGACCATGGAAATAGGGGCAAATATATGCGTAGGTGGATCAAGACCATCAAATTGTTTTCTAGGCCATGTTAACCACCAACAACAACACTAATGCCGTCTGCGTGTTTTTCCATTTTAAAAGAACTCAAACTATTTTTCACCATAAGCCCAGCATTAGCCAGGCATCAAAAAATTCACCAAAACTCATGGTCGTTCCTCTCCATACAAATCTTTAGCAAAAGGGGAAAGATTTATTCATTCAGAAGAGAAGTCAGAGTATAACAAACCAATGTCCTAAACCAGGTCCCCAGCAGAACACAGATGCTGTTCAACTCATGGAGACTCCCAGTCACCCTAATTTGCATGTCTGTGCAGCTGCATGGGGGCAGGAATCAGCAGGCATGCACAACAATTGGCTTCATCAGAACAATATAAAGCGCACGACCATGGAAATAGGGGCAAATATATGCGTAGGTGGATCAAGACCATCAAATTGTTTTCTAGGCCATGTTAACCACCAACAACAACAACACTAATGCCGTCTGCGTGTTTTTCCATTTTAAAAGAACTCAAACTATTTTTCACCACAAGCCCAGCATTAGCCAGGCTTTAAAAAATTCACCAAAACTCATGGTCCTTCTTCTCCATACAAATCTTTAGCAAAAGGGGAAAGATTTATTCATTCTGGCGAGAAGTCAGAGTATAACAAACTAATCTCCTAAACCAGGTCCCCAGCAGAACACAGATGCTGTTCAACTTATGGAGACTCCCAGTCACCCTAATTTGCATATCTGTGCAGCTGCATGGGGGCAGGAATCTGCAGGCATGCACAACAATTGGCTTCATCAGAACAATATAAAGCGCACGACCATGGAAATAGGGGCAAATATATGCGTAGGTGGATCAAGACCATCAAATTGTTTTCTAGGCCATGTTAACCACCAACAACAACAACACTAATGCCGTCTGCGTGTTTTTCCATTTTAAAAGAACTCAAACTATTTTTCACCATAAGCCCAGCATTAGCCAGGCATCAAAAAATTCACCAAAACTCATGGTCCTTCTTCTCCATACAAATCTTTAGCAAAAGGGGAAAGATTTTTTCATTCTGGCGAAGGAAGTCAGAGTATAACAAACCAATGTCCGTAAACCAGGTCCCCAGCAGAACACAGATGCTGTTCAACTCATGGAGACTCCCAGTCACCCTAATTTGCATGTCTGTGCAGCTGCATGGGGGCAGGAATCAGCAGGCATGCACAACAATTGGCTTCATCAGAACAATATAAAGCGCACGACCATGGAAATAGGGGCAAATATATGCGTAGGTGGATCAAGACCATCAAATTGTTTTCTAGGCCATGTTAACCACCAACAACACTAATGAAGTCTGCGTGTTTTTCCATTTTAAAAGAACTCAAACTATTTTTCACCATAAGCCCAGCATTAGCCAGGCATCAAAAAATTCACCAAAACTCATGGTCCTTCTTCTCCATACAAATCTTTAGCAAAAGGGGAAAGATTTATTCATTCTGGCGAGAAGTCAGAGTATAACAAACCAATGTCCTAAACCAGGTCCCCAGCAGAACACAGATGCTGTTCAACTTATGGAGACTCCCAGTCACCCTAATTTGCATATCTGTGCAGCTGCATGGGGGCAGGAATCAGCAGGCATGCACAACAATTGGCTTCATCAGAACAATATAAAGCGCACGACCATGGAAATAGGGGCAAATATATGCGTAGGTGGATCAAGACCATCAAATTGTTTTCTAGGCCATGTTAACCACCAACAACAACAACACTAATGCCGTCTGCGTGTCTTTCCATTTTAAAAGAACTCAAACTATTTTTCACCATAAGCCCAGCATTAGCCAGGCATCAAAAAATTCACCAAAACTCATGGTCTTTCTTCTCCATACAAATCTTTAGCAAAAGGGGAAAGATTTATTCATTCTGGCGAGAAGTCAGAGTATAACAAACCAATGTCCTAAACCAGGTCCCCAGCAGAACACAGATGCTGTTCAACTCATGGAGACTCCCAGTCACCCTAATTTGCATATCTGTGCAGCTGCATGGGGGCAGGAATCAGCAGGCATGCACAACAATTGGCTTCATCAGAACAATATAAAGCGCACGACCATGGAAATAGGGGCAAATATATGCGTAGGTGGATCAAGACCATCAAATTGTTTTCTAGGCCATGTTAACCACCACCACCAACAACAACACTAATGCCGTCTGCGTGTTTTTCCATTTTAAAAGAACTCAAACTATTTTTCACCACAAGCCCAGCATTAGCCAGGCTTTAAAAAATTCACCAAAACTCATGGTCCTTCTTCTCCATACAAATCTTTAGCAAAAGGGGAAAGATTTATTCATTCTGGCGAGAAGTCAGAGTATAACAAACTAATCTCCTAAACCAGGTCCCCAGCAGAACACAGATGCTGTTCAACTTATGGAGACTCCCAGTCACCCTAATTTGCATATCTGTGCAGCTGCATGGGGGCAGGAATCAGCAGGCATGCACAACAATTGGCTTCATCAGAACAATATAAAGCGCACGACCATGGAAATAGGGGCAAATATATGCGTAGGTGGATCAAGACCATCAAATTGTTTTCTAGGCCATGTTAACCAACCACCAACACCACAACATAATGAAGCCGTCTGCGTGTTTTTTCCATTTTAAAAGAACTCAAACTATTTTTTCACCATAAGCCAGCATTAGCCAGGCATCAAAAAAATTCACACCAAAACTCATGTTCGTCTGTTCTCTCCATACAAATCTTTAGCAAAAGGGAAAGATTTATTCATTCTGGGGCGAAAAGAAGTCAGAAAGTATAACAAAACCAATGTCCTAAACCAGGTCCCCAGCAGAACACAGATGCTGTTCAACTCATGGAGACTCCCAGTCACCCTAATTTGCATATCTGTGCAGATGCATGGGGGCAGGAATCAGCAGGCATGCACAACAATTGGCTTCATCAGAACAATATAAAGCGCACGACCATGGAAATAGGGGCAAATATATGCGTAGGTGGATCAAGACCATCAAATTGTTTTCTAGGCCATGTTAACAACCACCACCACCACCACCAACAACAACACCAATGCCGTCTGCGTGTTTTTCCATTTTAAAGGAACTCAAACTATTTTACACCATAAGCCCAGCATTAGCCGGGCATCAAAAAAAATCACCAAAACTCATGGTTGTTCCTCTCCATACAAATCTTTAGCAAAAGGGGAAAGATTTATTCATTCTGGCGAGAAGTCAGAGTATAACAAACCAATGTCCTAAAACCAGGTCCCCAGCATAACACAGATGCTGTTCAACTCATGGAGACTCCCAGTCACCCTAAATTTGCATATCTGTGCAGCTGCATGGGGGCAGGAATCAGCAGGCAATGCACAACAATTGGCTTCATCAGAACAATATAAAGCGCAACGACCATGGGAAATAGGGGGCAAATATATGCGTAGTGGATCAAAGTCATCAAATTGTTTTCTAGGCCATGTTAACCACCACCACAAACAACAACAACACCAATGCCCGTCTGCGTGTTTTTCCATTTTAAAGGAAAAAAAACTCAAACATTTTTCCCACCATAAGCCCCAGCATTAGCCAGCAAGTCAAAAAAAAAATCACCCAAACTCATGGTTGTTCCTCTCCACACAAATCTTTAGCAAAAGGGAAAAGATTTATTCATTCTGGGCGAGAAGTCAGAGTATAACAAACCAATGTCCTAGAACCAGCCCCAGCAGAAAACACAGATGCTGTTCAACTCATGGAGACTCCCAGTCCACCCTAATTTGCATATCTGTGCAGATGCATGGGGGCAGGAATCAGCAGGCATGCACAACAATTGGCTTCATCAGAAAAATATAAAGCGCACGACCATGGAAATAGGGGCAAATATATGCGAGAGGTGGATCAAGACCATCAAATTGTTTTCTAGGCCATGTTAACACCAGCCACCACCACCACAACAACAACACCAATGCCGTCTGCGTGTTTTTTTCCATTTTAAAGGAACTCAAACTATTTTTACACCATAAGCCCAGCATTAGCCGGGCATCAAAAAAAAATCACCAAAACTCATGGTTTGTTCCTCCAAACAAATCTTTTAGTGCAAAAGGGGAAAGATTTATTTCATTCTGGCGAGAAAGGGTCAGAGTATAACAAACCCAATGTCCTAAACCAGGTCCCCAGCAAACACAGATGCTGTTCAAACTCATGGAGACTCACAGTCACCCTAATTTGCATATCTGTGCAGATGCCATGGGGGCAGGAATCAGCAGGCATGCACAACAATTGGCTTCATCAGAACAATATAAAGCGCACGACCATGGAAATAGGGGGCAAATATATGCGTAGGTGGATCAAGACCCATCAATTGTTTTTTCTAGGCCATGTTAACACCACCACCAACAACAACACAATGCCGTCTGCGTGTTTTTTCCCATTTTAAAGGAACTCAAACTATTTTACACCATAAAGCCCCAGCATTAGCCAGGCATCAAAAAAAATCACCAAAACTTCATGGTTGTTCCTCTCCATACACAAATCTTTAGCAAAAGGGAAAAGATTTATTCAATCTGGCGAGAAGTCAGAGTATAACAAACCAATGTCCTGTAAACCAGGCCCCCAGCAGAACACAGATGCTGTTCAACTCATGGCGACTCACAGTCACCCTAATTTGCATATCTGTGCAGCTGCATGGGGGGCAGGAATCAGCAGGCATGCACAACAATTGGCTTCATCAGAACAATATAAAGCGCACGGACCATGAAAAAGGGGCAAAATATATGCGTAGGTGGATCAAGACCCTCAAATTGTTTTCTAGGCCATGTTAACCACCACCACCAACAACAACCCCCAATGCCGTCTGCGTGTTTTTCCATTTTAAAGGAACTCAAACTATTTTTCACCATAAGCCCAGCATTAGCCAGGCATCAAAAAAAAATCACCAAAACTCATGGTTGTTCCTCTCCATACAAATCTTTAGCAAAAGGGAAAAGACTTATTCATTCTGGCGAGAAGTCAGAGTATAACAAACCAATGTCCTAAACCAGGCCCCCAGAAAACACAGATGCTGTTCAACTCATGGAGACTCCCAGTCACCCTAATTTGCATATCTGTGCAGATGCATGGGGGCAGGAATCAGCAGGCATGCACAACAATTGGCTTCATCAGAACAATATAAAGCGCACGACCATGGAAATAGGGGCAAATATATGCGTAGGTGGATCAAGACCATCAAATTGTTTTCTAGGCCATGTTAACCACCACCACCAACAACAACACCAACGCCGTCTGCGTGTTTTTCCATTTTAAAGGAACTCAAACTATTTTTCACCATAAGCCCAGCATTAGCCAGGCATCAAAAAAAATCACCAAAACTCATGGTTGTTCCTCTCCACACAAATCTTTAGCAAAAGGGAAAAGATTTATTCATTCTGGCGAGAAGTCAGAGTATAACAAACCAATGTTTGTAAACCAGGTCCCCAGCAGAACACAGATGCTGTTTCAACTCATGGAGACCTCCCAGTCACCCTAATTTGCATATCTGTGCAGATGCTATGGGGGCAGGAGATCAGCAGGCATGCACAACAATGGGCTTCATCAGAACAATATAAAGTGCACGATCATGGAAATAGGGGCAAATATATGCTTAGGTGGATCAAGACCATCAAATTGTTTTCTAGGCCACGGTAACCACCGTGGAAGAAAAATATATTTTAAATATATTTAAAAAAAACATTCTAAATATATTTTTCCCAAATATATTGCAATTATATTTGAAATGCTACAATTTTGGCCAGATTCAATATATTTCAAAAATATATTTCAATTATATTTGTGAATATATTATTGAATATATTGGGAAATGCATTGTGAAATATGTTGCAAATATACTCATAAATATATGTTAAATGTACTTCTGAATGCATTTAGCATTATATTTATGCAGCCATAAATATATTGCAACATGCATTTTGGAATGCATTGTGAATATATTCAGACATATATTGCTAAATGCATCAGAAGTACATTTAACATATATTTCTGAATACATTCACAATGCATTCCAAAATGCACTTTGCAATATATTTATGGCTGCATACATATATTGCTAAATGCATTTAACATATATTTATGGATATTTTTGCAACATATTTCACAATGCATTACCAATATATTCACAAATATATTGAAATATATTTTTGAAATATATGAATCTGGCCATAAATTGTGGCATTTCAAATATATGGCAATATATTTGGAAAAAATATATTAAGAATGTTTTTTAAAATATATTTTAAATATAAATGTACTGAATGTAAAATAAAAAAAAATACATTCCTATTACATTTTGAAATGCTGTGCATTTATATATTGTATTTTATATATTGTAGGCCTATAAAACCAGCAAATATTTGGAAATAAAAACGATAACACAGTACAATGCACACAACTTTATTATCATGTAAATATACAAACACTACAACACAGAGAATAGAAGTTGGTGTTAACTGTGGTAAATGACATACAAGTTTATTTGTGGTATTCTGATGGTTCCCGATGTTTCCGTTTCAGGTGATATTTCAAACACGGAATTGTTCTCGTAAGAGCGTCACTGATCACACGTTTTTTACAAGTCCCAGGGAAACTTTGCCAACGTGGCAGCTTTAAAAAGTAATGGAAAATATTAGACTTATTAGATTTTCCCTGTGAATCAAAAGCCATAATAAGACCCTTTTCACACTTTTGGGCGCTGCTAAAGCTCCGGCGGTTTTTTGGCAACACTTTTTAGGCGGTTTTTTTTTTTTTTTAAAGGAAAAAAGTACAGTTTTTAATGCGCTTTTAAAGTGCTTTGGAAGTGCTGCCCATTTAATTTCATAGGCAGGTGTGTTTTAGGAGCGCTATTTATAGCGCTCCCAACCCGCCCAGATGCTGCTTGCGGGGGACTCTTTCTAAAGTTCCGCCAACGCGCATCGCCCAGTGTGAAAGTACTCATTGCACTGAAAGGGATGCAGTTTCATGAGCTTTTTAGAGGCTTATTTCTAGTGCTAAAACACTGAATACTGGCTCAGTGTGAAAGGGGTCTAATAGATGCAGCCTGAGTAATAAAACAAACAAAAATTAAGCATGTAAAAAAAATATTGTAGACTTTTAAAAATCTGTATAAAAAATCAACATCTTGCCTACAACTTGCCTTTTTAGTTCAGACTACTACCAGACTGAGAAAGATATCTTATTTTGACACAACAGTCAAATTGGTTACAGTCTACATGTCAAAGCTTGATGTTTTCATAGGGTCTAACTGTACTTGCTTCTCTCCATCTGTCAGCCGCTTGGAGGACACCTCCTTAAAGGTTACTTTTTGATGAAGTGGTTGTAAAGGTACAAGGGTTTTTACCTTCATGTATTCAATGCATGAAGGTATAAAAAAAAATTCTGTGTGCAGCCCCCTATACTTACATGAGCCCGCTCTCAATCCAGTGATGTCCACGGAGAGCCCTTGTCTCTCCAGGGACTTGCACTGCTGATTGGCTTTCTGTAGCGGTGGGAGCTATTGGCTCACGGTTGCTGTCAATCACAGCAGTGAGCTAATTAGGAGATGGGTAAGGCA
>CM056059.1:144160749-144273235 GCA_029574335.1 Rana kukunoris | reverse complement strand
CCTGTAGTTGCACCCCCTGTAGCTGCACACCCCTGTAGTTGCACACCATTGTAGTTGCACCCCCTATAGTTGCACCCCCTGTAGTTGCACCCCCTGTGCAAGCTTGCAGTGCAACGTTCAGTTGAGTCAACTCACAGAAAACCTTTGCATTAAGCAGTGGGCGGACTGGTGGGTTCTTCTTTGGGGGGGGGGGGGGCAAACAAACAACACCCCCCCAGTTGCATGGTGAAAATGAAACAGAACCCCCCCTCCCCGGCAGGTGGTCCGGGGGCACCTTTACCCGCTCATATGGCGGGGCTGTGGTGTCCTCTCCTGGAGTGCGGGCAGCGGGGTCCGTGGCGGCTCATTTGGCGGCTCCTCCAGCTTCCTCCACCGTTTGTCTTCTTCCAAAGCACTGGGCACCCGATAGGATCACCTGGCGCTTTGGCCAATAGGGAAGCAGGTCTCACAGACAGACAGGGAAGTGTGTGTTGTGAATTGAACCCCCAATAAATGTCTGAGAGGAGGAAATGCAGTTTTACTTTAAATTGTTTGTAAACCTCATACATGAAATCTGAGCAAAGCACATTCCTCTGTAGCGTGTCCTTGTCTCAGTCCAGAGCACTGAGTGTCATTTCTGTCTGCTGCTTCCTTCCTCTGCTATCTGCATGAGACTCCTTCCCCTGCCCCTCCTCCTTCCTCTGCTATCTGCATGAGACTCCTCCCCTGCCCCTCCACCTTCCTCTGCTATCTTAATGAGACTCCTGCCCCTCCTCATTCATCTGCTATCTGCATGAGACTCCTCCCCCTGCCCCTCCTCATTCCTCTGCTATCTGCATGAAACTCCTCCCCCTGCCCTTCCACCTTCCTCTGCTATCTGCATGAGACTCCTCCCCCTGCCTGCCCCTCCTCCTTCTTCTGCTATCTGCATGAGACTCCTCCCCTGCCCCTCCTCCTTTCTCTGCTATATGCATGAGACTCCTCCCCCTGCCCTCCTCCTTCCTCTGCTATCAGCATGAGACTCCACCCCTGCCCCTCCTCCTTCCTCTGCTATCTGCTTGAGACTCCTCCCCCTGTGCCCTCCTCCTTCCTCTGCTATCTGCGTGAGTCTCCCCCCCTGCCTCTCTCCTCCCCCTTCCCTCCTCTCCCCTCCTCTCTCCCATTTTCCTTCCTCTACTATCAGTATAAGTCACATCTGACAAGTCTTCCTGACACCAAGAGGTAAAAGGTGACAGGGGAGGAGCTCCAGCACACAGCCTGTGATTGAGAGCCTCAGCTCTGTTCCTGTGCTGTGTGAAGGGGGGAGGGTGTTAGGGGTGTCCCTTCCCTCCAATTAGCTCTCAGAGCTCTCCTCACTGAGTGTAACTCCACCTCTCCGCCCCCTTTTTCGCTCAGACAAACTTTAGAAATTCAGCACTTTGAATGGCAGTAGAGAAGAGAAGAAGATAAAGCGGTACAACTTATGTAGAAGGATTGGTTTTCTGTCTGTGTATCTCCTGAGGCCGATCCTTCTCTGGGGATGTGGAGGGTTCCCAATCATCACCTCGTCCCTCTTCTATTCCAGAACTGGGTCAGGGGAAGAGTTACTGGAGCCGGCTGCGGTTCCTGGACACCTGTGAATACATCATGGAGTTCTTCTCCAAGTCCTTCTTCTGCAAATACTTCTACCTCTCGGTCCTGGAGCTGAGCGCCGATCCGATCGCCAACGTCAGGTAAGAGGAGAATACCGATCGTGTGAATGAAACCCGACCACCTGTCCCAGGAACCGACCACAGCGATCGCCAGCCCATCGATCGGCTGCTCTACAATGTGTTCTTGGCCACTTCACCTTCCGGAGATTTACCCTCCTTAATGAACAGGCCATTGTATGTGATTCGGCACGACGTTACTTTAACTGACAATTGTACGGTTGTGCGACATTTCCAAATAAAATTGATGTACGTTTTCTCCTTCACTGATGGGCACTGATGAGGGGCACTAATAGGTGGGCGATGATGGGCATCACTGATAGGTGGGCACTGATGAGCACTGATATGCAGCACTAATAGGTACTGATAGGCATCACTGATAAGGAGGCAGGCATTAGTGATGGGCGTCATTTGTGGGCACAGATTGGCATCCCTTGTGATCCTGGGCGGGCATCTTTGGGGGGCTGTATTGATAATCAATCAGCGCAGACCCCCCCTTTTTAGGAGAGCAGCCGATTGGTCCTCCCCCCCACTCACCTCTGTCAGACACGAGTGAGGAAAAGCCGATAAACAGCTCTCCTTGTATACATCGTGATCGGGCCGTGACTGTACAGACTGATCACATGGTAAAGAGCCTCCGTCGGAGATTCTTTACAGAGATCGGTTGTTGCGGTGTGTCAGACTGACACCCCACCAATTGCTGCGCTGTGCCCCCCACAAATCGCTGCGCTGTGCCCACCCACCGATCGCCGCGCTGTGCCCCCCCACCGATCACTGTGCTGTGCCCCCCCACCGATCCCTGCGCTGTGCCCCCCACTGATCGCTGCGATGTGCCTCCACCACGGCTGTTCTCCAGAATGACGTCATGTGACGCCCAGTCAGGAGAACTGAACCCCCGCCGCCCGTCATTCCGCTACAACAACCCCCAACTTTGTGAGATGGAAAAGAGGGACACAAATCCAGCAATTTAGAGATCAGATGAAAGGTTTATCTCTGGGAAACACTACTTGATAAATAAAAAGTACATTTTATATAAAACTCTATGGATCAGACTGACATGAGGGACCAATGAGGAGGGACAGAGGGACCAATGAGGAGGAACGAGGGACAGAGGGACCAATGAGGAGGGACAGAAAGTGACCAATGAGGAGGAACAGAGGGACCAATGAGAAGGAACGAGGGACAGAGGGACCAATGAGGAGGGACAGAGGGACCAATGAGGAGGGACAGATGGACCAATGAGGAGGAACGAGGGACAGAGGGACCAATGAGGAGGAACGAGGGACCAATCAGGGACAGTTGGGAGCTGTGTCCCTAACAACAGATGAGTGAAAAAAATAAACAGCACAGAGTTCCCCCCGAATCCATACTGGGCCCACATGTCACTGTACCAATGACACTGGCAGTGAAGGGGTTACACATTTAGGGCTATCAAATGGTTCATTGTATTCCTAGCCAGTGTTTGTGTACTGTGGGGGAGGTGCTTTGCAGGGAAACAAAATCCATCCCATCCCCCGCTGTCAGGACGGGGATCTGTCTTGTTGGAGGACATTGAGTCCATGGGACTCGCAGATCTCTGGGACTCGCAGATCGGCTTCTGAAGAAGCGGCCCACCAGCAGCACGTGTGCGCCCCCTGCAGACAGAAGTGCAGAATCACATGTATATATATATACAGTACAGGGGAACCTTGGATAACAAGGATAACCCATTCCAGGAGAATGCTTGTAATTCAAAGCACTCACATATCAATTCGACTTTCCCCATAGAAGTCAATGGAAATAAAGATAATTTGTTCTGCATTGGCTTCTATGGCATGCAATACCTCATGTGGCCAGGGGTGGAGGGGGGCGCCGGAGAGACTCATAAATACTCAGGGACTGCTCGGGTGATCTCAGGAACCCTTGGAAACACTCAGGAACAGAGTATTCCCGAGTGGCTTTGAACCCTTCCGAGTGTCATCGGCGCCCCCCGCACCTGTGGCCAAATGCAGTACTGCACACTCCATTAGCATGAATTCTGCTTGTTTTGTGAGACGACACCCACAAACCGAGTCAGGATTTAAAAAAAAAGTTGCTTGTCGTTCAAAAAGCTTGTTAACCGCGTTACTCATTACCCAGTTGCCCCCCCCCCCCCCCGTACCAGTGACCCCGCTAGAGGGCGCTTAGCAAGCCATTAAACAGAAGCTGTCACAAAGCTGCACACCTGTGTGAGAAGCCTCTGATGGACTCCGCCCTTCTCATTTTCGCTGGGGGGGGGGGGGGGGGGGGGTGACATTCAGTGATAGAAAGTCCAATGAGAATTATAAGAATTAGGAGTCCGAAAATCTTTAATATTGTTGTGAATTCATACAGGAAGATATTATGGGATGTATTTATAACTGTCCATCCATCGAACCCGCATGTAATTCATTCCGTGTGACCGGTGAGAAAATCAAATGTTATGTTATATATTCTCTACAATTCAATCGTGTGATAGCAGAAAATACCACAATGTGGCCACTAGATGGCGATGAGTACCATAAAATACATATAAATGCTCCTCAGCACCATCTATTGGCCACAATGAGGTAATTTTCCACATTCCCACGATTGAATAGATTAGACTGGAAGAAATCTAAAACAGTATCGGAGCCTAAAAATATCCATCACCCGACCCAACAATCATGTAGAACGATTAATTAGATCTGGATGTTTGATCCCGCCTTCTCTAATGTGTGTCGTCCTTCCTGTCCTCCTCCCTGTCCTCTAATGTGTGTCCTACTTCCTGTCCTCTAATGTGTGTCCTCCTTCCTGTCCTCTAATGTGTGTCCTCATTCCTGTCCTCCAATGTGTGTCCTCTAATGTGTGTCCTCCTTCCTGTCCTCTAATGTGTGTCCTCCTTCCTGTTCTCCAATGTGTGTCCTCTAATGTGTGTCCTCATTCCTGTCCTCCAATGTGTGTCCTCTAATGTATGTCCTCCTTCCTGTCCTCTAATGTATGTCCTCCTTCCTGTCCTCTAATGTATGTCCTCCCTCTTGTCCTCTAATGTATGTCCTCCCTCCTGTCCTCTAATGTGTGTCCTCCTTCCTGTTCTCCAATGTGTGTCCTCTAATATATGTTCTCCCTCCTGTCCTCTAATGTATGTCCTCCTTTCTGTCATCTAATGTATGTCCTCCTTCCTGTCCTCCCTCCTGTCCTCCTCCCTGCCCTCCTTCCTGTCCTCTAATGTATGTCCTCCTTCCTGTCCTCCCTCCTGTCCTCTAATATGTGTCCTCCCTCCTGTCCTCTAATGTGTGTCCTCCCTCCTGTTCTTCTCCCTGTCCTCCTTCCTGTCCTCCCTCCTGTCCTCTAATGTATGTCCTCCTCCCTGTCCTCCTCCCTGTCCTCTAATGTTTGTCCTCCTTCCTGTCGTCCTTCCTGTCCTCCAATGTGTGTCCTCTAATGTGTGTCCTCCTTCCTGTCCTCTAATGTGTGTCCTCCTTCCTGTTCTCCAATGTGTGTCCTCTAATGTGTGTCCTCATTCCTGTCCTCCAATGTGTGTCCTCTAATGTATGTCCTCCTTCCTGTCCTCTAATGTATGTCCTCCTTCCTGTCCTCTAATGTATGTCCTCCCTCTTGTCCTCTAATGTATGTCCTCCCTCCTGTCCTCTAATGTGTGTCCTCCTTTCTGTTCTCCAATGTGTGTCCTCTAATATATGTTCTCCCTCCTGTCCTCTAATGTATGTCCTCCTTTCTGTCATCTAATGTATGTCCTCCTTCCTGTCCTCCCTCCTGTCCTCCTCCCTGCCCTCCTTCCTGTCCTCTAATGTATGTCCTCCTTCCTGTCCTCCCTCCTGTCCTCTAATATGTGTCCTCCCTCCTGTCCTCTAATGTGTGTCCTCCCTCCTGTTCTTCTCCTGTCCTCCTTCCTGTCCTCCCTCCTGTCCTCTAATGTATGTCCTCCTCCCTGTCCTCCTCCCTGTCCTCTAATGTTTGTCCTCCTTCCTGTCGTCCTTCCTGTCCTCTAATGTGTGTCCTCCTTCCTGTCCTCTAATGTGTGACCTCCTCCCTGTCCTCTAATGTGTGTCCTACTTCCTGTCCTCTAATGTGTGTCCTCTAATGTATGTCCTCCTTCCTGTCCTCTAATGTATGTCCTCCCTCTTGTCCTCTAATGTGTGTCCTCCCTCCTGTCCTCTACTGTGTGTCCTCTAATGTGTGTCCTCCCTCCTGTCCTCTAATGTGTGTCCTCCTTCCTGTTCTCCAATGTGTGTCCTCTAATATATGTCCTCCCTCATGTCCTCCAATGTGTGTCCTCTAATGTATGTTCTCCCTCCTGTCCTCTAATGTATGTCCTCCTTTCTGTCCTCTAATGTATGTCCACCTTCCTGTCCTCCCTCCTGTCCTCCTCCCTGTCCTCCTTCCTGTCCTCTAATGTATGTCCTCCTTCCTGTCCTCCCTCCTGTCCTCTAATGTGTGTTCTCCCTCCTGTCCTCCTTCCTGTCCTCTAATGTATGTCCTCCTTCCTGTCCTCCCTCCTGTCCTCTAATGTGTGTTCTCCCTCCTGTCCTCCTTCCTGTCCTCCTTCCTGTCCTTCTTCCTGTCCTCTAATGTATGTCCTCCTTCCTGTCCTCCCTCATGTCCTCTAATGTGTGTGTCCTCCCTCCTGTCCTCCTCCCTGTCCTCCTTCCTGTCCTCCCTCCTGTCCTCTAATGTATGTCATCCTCCCTATCCTCCTCCCTGTCCTCCTTCCTATCCTCTAATGTGTGTCCTCCTTCCTGTCCTCCTATGTATGTCCTCCTTCCTGTCCTCCTATATATGTCCTCCTTCCTGTCCTCCTATGTATGTTCCCCGCGTCCCTGTCCTCTAAATGTATGTATCCTCATTCCTGTCCTCCCTCCTGTTCTAGGATGAAGGTCTGTTACATGATGCCAAAGCTGAAGTCCACCCTAAAGCTTCCGGCGGATAAACATTTGTTGCAGCAGTTGGAACTTTGCATCCGGAAACTTCTGTGCCAGGAGAAGGACAGAGACGTCCTGGCGGTTGTGAAGAGGTGAGTGAGGTTCTCCTCCCTCGCGTCTTACAATGCAGAGCGGATCTACAGTATCATCAGAACTCCATGGAGTGTCTATTGTTCAGGGGGAAGGCGGGTCCGGCACCGCATTTAATGCGATGACAAGGGGGGCGGGGGGTCTAGTGGTCTCGGCTGCTGAGGGATTTATTTTGCTGTTGTTGAGGGAGGGGTCTATTGTTGCCATGGAGGGTCTTATGTTGAGGGAGGGGTCTATTGCTGCCATGGAGGGTCTTATGTTGAGGGAGGGGTCTATTGTTGTCATGGAGGGTCTTATGTTAAGGGAGGGGTCTATTGTTGCCATGGAGGGTCTTATGTTGCTGGGAGGGGTCAATTTTTGCCACGGAGAGTATTATGTTGCTGGGAGGGGTCTATTGTTGCCACGGAGAGTCTTATGTTGCTGAGGGGTCTATTGTTGCCACGGAGAGTCTTATGTTGCTGGGAGGGGTCTATTGTTGCCACGGAGAGTCTTATGTTGCTGGGAGGGGTCTATTGTTGCCACAGAGAGTCTTATGTTGCTAGGAGGGGTCTATTGTTGCCACAGGGAGTCTTATGTTGCTGGGAGGGGTCTATTGTTGCCACGGAGGGTTATATGTTGCTGGGAGGGGTCTATTGTTGCCACGGAGGGTCTTATGTTGCTGGGAGGGGTCTATTGTTGCCACGGAGAGTCTTATGTTGCTGGGAGGGGTCTAATGTTGCCACGGAGGGTCTTATGTTGCTGGGAAGGGCCTATTGTTGCCACGGAGAGTCTTATGTTGAGGGAGGGGTCTATTGTTGCCACGGAGAGTCTTATGTTGCTGGGAGGGGTCTATTGTTGCCATGGAGGGTCTTATGTTGCTGGGAGGGGTCTATTGCTATTGTTGAGGGGTCTATTGCTGCTTTTCTTCTTACCAAATTACATAGAAATGACTTGGCAAGCATCACAAAACGATTCTTGATTTTGTTTTCTCCAAAATGGACGGTACTGGAAGGTAGCTAGTGGGTGGAACCAAGGGACGATACTGGAAGGTAGCTGGTGGGTGGAACCAAGGGACGGTACTGGAAGGTAGCTAGTGGGTGGAACCAAGGCACAGTACTAGAAGGTAGCTAGTGGGTGGAACCAAGGGACGGTACTGGAAGGTAGCTAGTGGGTGCAACCATGGGAAGAAACTGAAAGGTAGCTAGTGGGTGGAACCAAGGGACCATACTGGAAGGTAGCTAGTATGTGGAACCAAGGGACGGTACTGGAAGGTAGCTAGTAGGTGGAAGAACCAAGGGACGGTTTGGAAGGTAGCTAGTGGGTGGAACCAAGGGACGGTACTTGAAGGTAGCTAGTGGGTGGAATCAATGGATGGTTCTGGAAGGTAGCTAGTGGGTGGAACCAAGGGATGGTACTGGAAGGTAGCTAGTGGGTGGAACCAAGGCACAGTACTGGAAGGTAGCTAGTGGGTGGAACCAAGGGACAGTACTGGAAGGTAGCTAGTGGGTGGAACCATGGGACGGTACTGGAAGGTAGCTAGTATGTGGAACCAAGGGAGGGTACTGGAAGGTAGCTAGTGGGTGGAACCAAGGGACGGTACTGGAAGGTAGCTAGTGGGTGGAACCAAGGGACGGTACTGGAAGGTAGCTAGTAGGTGGAACCAAGGGACGGTACTGGAGAGTAGCTTGTGGGTGGAACCAAGGGACGGTACTGGAAGGTAGCTAGTGGGTGGAACCAAGGGACGGTACCGGAAGGTAGCTAGTGGGTGGAACCAAGGGACGGTACTGGAAGGTAGCTAGTAGGTGGAACCAAGGGACGGTACTGGAGAGTAGCTTGTGGGTGGAACCAAGGGACGGTACTGGAAGGTAGCTAGTGGGTGGAACCAAGGGACGGTACTGGAAGGTAGCTAGTGGGTGGAACCAAGGGACAGTACTGGAAGGTAGCTAGTGGGTGGAACCATGGGACGGTACTGGAAGGTAGCTAGTATGTGGAACCAAGGGAGGGTACTGGAAGCTAGCTAGTGGGTGGAACCAAGGGACGGTACTGGAAGGTAGCTAGTGGTGGAACCAAGGGACGGTACTGGAAGGTAGCTAGTAGGTGGAACCAAGGGACGGTACTGGAAGGTAGCTAGTGGGTGGAACCAAGGGACGGTACTGGAAGGTAGCTAGTGGGTGGAACCATGGGACGGTGGGTGGAACCAAAGGAAGTACTGGGAGGTAGCTAGTGGGTGGAACCAAGGGATGGTACCAGAAGGTAGCTAGTGGGTGGAATCAAGGGATGGTACTGGGAAGGTAGCTAATGAATGGAACCAAGAGATGGTACTGGAAGGTAGATAGTGGGTGGAACCAAGGGATTGTAATGGAAGGTAGCTAGAGGGTGGAACCAAGGGATGGTACTGGAAGGTAGCTAGTGGGTGGAACCAAGGGATGGTACTGGAAGGTAGCTAGTGGGGTGGAGCCAAGGGACGGTACTGGAAGGTAGCTAGTTGGTTAAACCAAGGATGGTACTGGAATATAGCTAGTGGGTGGAACCAATGGATGGTTCTGGAATGTAGCTAGGGGGTGTAACCAAGGGACAGTACTGGAAGGTAGTGGGGGTGAACCAAGGGACGGTACTGGAAGGTAGCTAATGGGTGGAACCCACTGAAAAACTTGGCTTATACTCGAGTATATACAGTATATTTGTTTAGTGCCCCCCCATTACATATATCTGGCAGTTTTATACAGGTCTGGGGGGGGGGGGGGGGTTGGGGGTCTTCTTTAAGGTAATTGCAAGAAATAGAAAAAGTTAAAGTTTAACAAAAAATCTTCTATTTGTAGACTGTTCTGGAGCTGGACCGGATGGAGATATCCATGGATGCGGTAAGGACCTCTTTGTTGTACCGATGATATCCCGGAATTATTTATGGAACCCCCGAGGGTAGAAGGTGTCTCATTGGTCAGATTCCTATTTCGGTGGAGCTTTTCTGATCTTATTGATCTTCAGCTGTCGATCATCTACATTAGGAATGTCCTCAGCACTCTTATGAGGCAGTAATGTCCAAGGGGATCACATCGGGATCCCAACATTTGTGGGCTCTCTGAAATACAAATTCCAACTCACTCTCCAGGATGAGCCCTGGCTCCACCCCTCTAACCTTCTTGGCCTTACTGTTGGGCAGTGTGGCTGCCCACCTTGTTGGAATGCATTTTGAATACCACCTCATAGACATGACCTGCAGGCCCCCGGTGCTACGCTATTTCTATGACCGTTGCCTAGTGGATGTTTTGAATGAACTCCGTTAAGTTCCAATTTGTTGTATTTCTTCCAGTTTCAGAAACGCTTCTTTGAAAAAGACTTATTGGACCAGGAGAAGGAAAGGGAGGAGCATCTACTGCTGGAAATGGTACATGCAAAGTGCAACTCAATGTAAAATGTTAGGGTTTGTGGGAGCTGTTTTAGGGAGCTGTAAGCCCCCCCCCCCCAGACTCACCCGAGAGCACCCCCCAGACTCACCCCAAGGAGCACCCCCCGAGACTCACCCAAGGAGCACCCCCCAGACTCACCCAAGGAGCACCCCCCAGACTCACTGAGGAGCACCCCCCCCCCAGACTCACCCGAGGAGCACCCCCCCACTCACCCGAGGAGCACCAACTGGTCTTCACTCACAGCTTCTGATGGTGGAGATAGATCAGGAGCCCCAATGGCTCCCTGAGCTTTTTGCTGTGGATTTGTACCAGATCCTGGCCCCCAGGATCTACCCACCAAGAGTTGAGTGAGGACTGGATAGTTAAGGTGTGGAGACTAACCCCTGGGGATCTGCAAGAGAATAGTCAGTTCTAGGCAGAGGTCAAGGCAGGCGATGATTGAAAATTAGTCAGGTGCAGGCAGGGAGAGAGGCAGATGGCAATCAGGAGAATACTCGGGTCCAGGCGGGGGTCAAGGCAACCAGCAAACAATAAATAAGTCCGACCCAGGCAAGGTGGTGGACAGGTGGCAATCAGGAGAATAGCCGGGTCTAGGCACAGGGCGAGGCAGGCAGCAATCAAGAAATGAGTCAGACCCAGGCAGGGGTGGAAAGGTGACAATCAAGGAATAGTTGGCCTACAGGCAGGGGTCAACGCAAGCCACAAACCAGATGGCAGTGAGGTTCAGGTAGGGGTCAAGGGCAGGTGGCAATCAAGAGAGTAGTCAGGTCCATTCAGGGGTCAAGGCAGGCAGCAAACAAGAGAGAAGTCCGGTCCAGGCAGAGATCAAGACAGGTTACAATTATAGGGGTTGTAAACCCTCAAGGGTTTTCACCTTAATGCATTAAAAAAAAACACCTTTACAGCCTCTTTAAGGGTGTGGTTAGGTCCAGGTGGCGAGGCAGGTGACAAACTAGAAGGCAGTGAGGTTCAGGTAGGGGTCCAGGCAGGTGGCAGTTAAGAGAGTATCCAGGGATCAAGGCAGGCAGCAAACAAGAGAGAAGTCAAGTGCAAGGCAGAGATCAAGACAGGTTGCAGTCAAGACAGTAGAAAGGTCCAGGTAGGGGTCAAGGCAGGTGGCAATCAAGAGAGTAGTCCGGTCAATCCAGGGGTCAAGGCAGCCAGGCAGCAAACAAGAAAGAAGTCCAGGCAGAAATCGAGACAGGTTGCAATTAAAAGTGAGATTAGGCCCAGGCAGATGGCGATTAAGAGAATGGTTGGGTCCAGGCAGGGGTCAAGGCAAGTGACAGTCAAGACCGTAGTCAGGTCCAGGTTAAGGGTTGAGATAGGTAGCAGCAAAGACAGTAGTCAGTAGGTCCAGGCAGGGGTTGAGGTAGGTGGCAGTCAAGACAGTAGTCAGGTCCAGGCAGGGTTTGAGATAGATGGCAGTCAAAAGAGTAGTCTGGTCATGGCAGGCAGCAAACACGAAATAAGTCAGTTCCAGGCAGGGGTCCAGGCAGGTAGCAAACAAGAGAGAAGTTGGTCCAGGCAAAGCTTGAGACAGGCTGCAATTAAGAGTGTAGTCAGGTCCAGGCAGGTGACAAGGCAGGCGACAAACTCGAGAGCAGTCTGGTCAATCTGGGTCAGCAATGGTCAGGCCACCATCAAAGATATAAATCTGAGTTTTTCTTTGTTTTTCAGGAACAAATAGAAAAGGAAAAACAACAAAGCGAGGCTCGGTCCAGCAATGAGAAGACATATGACAGGAAGCGTAAGTTATTGTTTGAAGGCAAGGCGTTGGCGACGCACCACCAATTACCGCACCGGCTCGTCCTCACTCTCTGCTTTGTTTCAGGTCGAGACAGTAAAACGGGTTCGGCGTTGCCGAAAAATCTCCCGACAGTGATCTCTGGAACCTCCTCAGGCACACAGACAGGTGCGTGAACAGGCGTCACATGACCTATGACATCACTGCGATGATATCACAATGTAGAACAAGGCCTCACACTCTCCCGTCTGCTTGTTTGCAGTTGTCAGCAGAGAAAGCAAGAAGAGCAAACTGATCCGGAGCCAATCGTTCAGCAGCCATGTCATGCACCCGAAACACAGCTCCCTGGACAAGACCAAGTATGACATTATAAGAGAGACACGCCTCCCCCCGAAAATACCGATCACCTGGCTGTCATGTTCAATCTCTGGCTTCAGTACTTTAAGTTACTTACCTGCAACAAGTATGCTGGACTTTTCTCTGTGTACTTGTTCCAGGTCAGCGACTTACAGAGTGTTGAAACCCTTGGTCAGTAGAGTAGCCAGGCAACCAGGCAGTCACCAGCCCCATTATTTCTGTCATGACAGGTTCACTTTAATCCAGAGTCAGTGTGGTGGAGAGTCGATGTGGATGAGAGTCAGTGTGGTGGAGAGTCGGTGTGGTGCCGGTGTGGTGTGGTGCCACTGTGGTGGGGAGCCGGTGTGGTGGAGAGCCGGTGTGGTGGAGAGCCGGTGTGGTGGAGAGCCGGTGTGGTGGAGAGTCGGCGTGGTGGGGAGTCGGCGTGGTGGGGAGTCGGCGTGGTGGGGAGTCGGCGTGGTGGAGAGTCGGCGTGGTGGGGAGACGGCACGGTGGGGAGACGGCACGGTGGGGAGACGGCGGGGTGGGGAGATGGCGCGGTGGGGAGCCGGCGCGGTGGAGAGTCGGCGCGGTGGAGAGTCGGCGCGGTGGGGAATGGGCGCGGTGGAGAGTCGGCGTGGTGGGGAGCCGGTGTGATGGAGAGGCGGCGTGGTGGAGAGTCGGCGGGTTGGAGAGTCGGCGTGATGGAGAGTCGGCGTGATGGAGAGTCGGCGTGATGGGGAGCTGGACTCCATGTCTGGGGAGATTCTGAATAAATCAAATTTTTATAATTTGACCGCACTCTATGTCCCATAGAAAAGCCATGAAAGCCGATTAGAGCCGACGGGTACATCCCGACTGTAACATACTGCAGACTGAAATAATCATCCGACCGTTTCCATCCCCTCCCCCCTCATCCATAATGATACAATTATTCTGCATTCTGTTTAACCTAACTGACCGTTTTTCATCTATTGTAGCAAAAGTAACTCTGTGATCGGAGTCGGGAAGAACGTTTTGCTACCGTTTGTCGGTAAGAGAAGTGAAATGTATTTTATGTACAACCTTCAACATCACATGTGGGCGTTACCTATGCAAATACAGCCTGCCTGGGAACGCCCACTTCCCCAGACTGACACCGCCCATCAAGGCAATTTCAGATTTGCATAACTCCTCCAAGAGCCCGCCCACTGCTTGCATCATAGCTGAGGGCTCTGAAGAGGGAACCGAGCAAGGGGAAAACTTCCGCCTAACCTAAGTTATAATCCCCCATCCTTCTAATGTTTCCTCCATCCTTCTAATGTTCCCTCCATTCTTCTAATGTTCCCTCTATTCTTCTAATGTTTCCTCCATTCTTCTAATGTTTCCTCCATTCTTCTGTTTCCTCCATTCTTCTGTTTCCTCCATTCTTCTAATATTTCCTCCATTCTTCTGTTTCCTCCATTCTTCTGTTTCCTCCATTCTTCTAATGTTTCCTCCATTCTTCTAATGTTTCCTCCAACCTTCTAATGTTTCCTCCATTCTTCCAATGTTCCCTCCATTCTTCCAATGTTCCCTCCATTCTTCTAATGTTTCCTCCATTCTTCTGTTTCTTCCATTTTCTTCCATTCTTCTAATGTTTCCTCCATTCTTCTAATGTTTCCTCCATTCTTCTAATGTTTCCTCCATTCTTCTGTTTCCTCCTTCTAGTTTCCTCCATCCTTCTAATGTTTCCTCCATCCTTCTAATGTTCCCTCCATTCCTCTAATTTCCTCCATTCTTCTGTTTCCTCCATTCTTCTAATGTTTCCTCCATCCTTCTAATGTTTCCTCCATTTTTCTAATGTTTCCTCCATTCCTCTAATGTTCCCTCCATTCCTCTAATGTTTCCTCCTTTCTCCCTCCATCCTTCTAATGTTTCCTCCAGTTTCCTCCATTCTTCTAAAGTTTCCTCCATCCTTCTAATTTTCTCCATCCCTCTACTGTATCCCCCATTCTTCTAATGTTCCCTCTATTCTTCCAATGTTTCCTCCATTCTTCCAATGTTCCCTCCATCCTTCTAATGTTTCCTCCTTACTTCTAATGTTTCCTCCATTCTTCTAATGTTTCCTCCATCCCTCTAATGTTTCCTCCTTACTTCTAATGTTTCTCCACCCTTCTAATGTTTCCTCCTTTCTTCTAATGTTTCCTCCATCCTTCTAATGTTTCCTCCTTTCTTCTAATGTTTCCTCCATTCTTCTAATGTTTCCTCCATCCTTCTAATGTTTCCTCCATCCTTCTAATGTTTCCTCCATCCTTCTAATGTTTCCTCCATCCTTCTAATGTTTCCTCCATCCTTCTAATGTTTCCTCCTTTCTTCTAATGTTCCCTCCATCCTTCTAATGTTCCCTCCATCCTTCTAATGTTTCCTCCATTCTAATGTTTCCTCCTTACTTCTAATGTTTCCTCCATTCTTCTAATGTTTCCTCCATCCCTCTAATGTTTCCTCCTTACTTCTAATGTTTCTCCACCCTTCTAATGTTTCCTCCATTATTCTAATGTTTCCTCCATCCTTCTAATGTTTCCTCCTTTCTTCTAATGTTTCCTCCATTCTTCTAATGTTTCCTCCATCCTTCTAATGTTTCCTCCATCCTTCTAATGTTTCCTCCATCCTTCTAATGTTTCCTCCATCCTTCTAATGTTTCCTCCATCCTTCTAATGTTTCCTCCTTTCTTCTAATGTTTCCTCCTTTCTTCTAAAGTTTCCTCGATCCTTCTAATGTTTCCTCGATTCTTGTAACGTTTCCTCCATTCTTCTAATGTTTCCTCCATCCTTCTAATGTTTCCTCAATTTTTCCAATGTTTCCTCCATTCTTCTAATGTTTCCTCCATTCTTCTAATGTTTCCTCCATCCTTCTAACGTTTCCTCCATTCTTCTAATGTTTCTTCCATTCTTCTAATGTTTCCTCCATCCTTCTATGTTTCCTCCATTCTTCTAATGTTTCCTCCATTCTTCTAATGTTTCCTCCATCCTTCTAAGGTTTCCTCCATCCTTCTAAGGTTTCCTCCATTCTTCTGTTTCCTCCATTCTTCTAATGTTTCCTCCATTCTTCTGTTTCCTCCATTCTTCTAATGTTTCCTCCAACCTTCTAATGTTTCCTCCATTCTTCCAATGTTCCCTCCATTCTTCTGTTTTCTTCCATGTTTCCTCCATGTTCCCTCCATTCTTCTAATGTTTCCTCCATTCTTCCAATTTCCTCCATTCTTCTGTTCCCTCCATTTTCTAATGTTTTCCATTCTTCTAATGTTTCCTCCATTCTTCTAATGTTTCCTCCATCCTTCTAGTGTTTCCTCCATTCTTCTAATGTTTCCTCCATTCTTCTGTTTCCTCCATTTTTCTAATATTTCCTCCATCCTTCCAATGTTTCCTCCATCCTTTCAATGTTTCCTCCATTCTTCTAATGTTCCCTCTATCCTTCCAATGTTTCCTCCATTCTTCTAATGTTTCCTCCATCCTTCTAATGTTTCCTCCATTTTTCTAATGTTTCCTCCATTCCTCTATTGTTCCCTCCATCCTTCTAATGTTTCCTCCATTCTTCTAAAGTTTTCTCCATCCCTCTACTGTATCCCCCATTCTTCTAATGTTTCCTCTATTCTTCCAATGTTTCCTCCATTCTTCCAATGTTCCCTCCATCCTTCTAATGTTCCCTCCATCCTTCTAATGTTTCCTCCATTCTAATGTTTCCTCCTTACTTCTAATGTTTCCTCCATTCTTCTAATGTTTCCTCCATCCCTCTAATGTTTCCTCCTTACTTCTAATGTTTCCTCCACCCTTCTAATGTTTCCTCCTTGATTCTAATGTTTCCTCCATCCTTCTAATGTTTCCTCCATTATTCTAATGTTTCCTCCTTTCTTCTAATGTTTCCTCCATTCTTCTAATGTTTCCCCCATCCTTCTAATGTTTCCTCCATCCTTCTAATGTTTCCTCCATCCTTCTAATGTTTCCTCCATCCTTCTAATGTTTCCTCCTTTCTTCTAAAGTTTCCTCGATCCTTCTAATGTTTCCTCGATTCTTGTAACGTTTCCTCCATTCTTCTAATGTTTCCTCCATCCTTCTAATGTTTCCTAAATTTTTCCAATGTTTCCTCCATTCTTCTAATGTTTCCTCCATTCTTCTAATGTTTCCTCCATCCTTCTAACGTTTCCTCCATTCTTCTAATGTTTCCTCCATCCTTCTATGTTTCCTCCATTCTTCTAATGTTTCCTCCATTCTTCTAATGTTTCCTCCATTCTTCTAATGTTTCCTCCATCCTTCTAAGGTTTCCTCCATTCTTCCATTCTTCTAATGTTTCCTCCTGCTACAGAAGACTAAATATGAATGCACAGATATCAGAATTTAGACCTGACCTGGTCAGACATGCCCCCTCCCCTTTTCTTTGTGCTGAGGGGTGTGGCTATTACTCAGCTCCACCATCACAGAGCACTGCAGAGAGACAAATCAGTATTTCTAAAGACATTTTTAAGCAAAAATCCATCTCAAATCATAACATGTGGCGATACAGATCTACATTGCCTTGAAAAAGTATTCATACCCCTTGAAATTTCACACATGTTGTCATGTTACATCCAAAAACATAAATGTATTTTATTGGGATTTTATGTGATAGACTGTAACGGGGGAGGGCCCGTGGAACCCAGAATCTCTTGGAAAGTATGGGATACCCTTGCTTCAGCTTTCCATGCACCTCTTATGTCGAAATCACCCCGTGTCTATTAGGAGTACAGGGTGACTGAGAAATTATATCTTGGGTTACTTAAAATGGAACACTAATATTAATTAACAATATCTCTCAAGAAATATAAAGATGTGTCCCCTGTGTGCTGTGAGGTCGATGCACAGGAAGTAACTCCCAATATGGGCATTCCAGGATATGTAAAGACTGACTGATTTGTATAGTTAGGAGGTGCTGATGTCGTCGACTCCAGCCACCTGTCTGTCTGTTGTGGTGTAGATGAGTCCAGGCTAACTTCTAAGGATCTTTTCATGGTGGCTTGTGCTAATTGACCCTGCATTGTATGAAGGAGTCCTGTGATAATGTGTATTGTAGTTTAGGAGATAGCCAGACTGCTTATAATTAGTTAATTAGCTCATGTTAATTAGGTCTGGTCACAGGTGTATTTTCAGAGTAATATGAGCAGAATTTGGATGCACCTCCTCTTTTGACTGTGTATAAAACTTGTAGTCTTTTTGATAAAGTTGGTCAGTCCTGCTTGAACCTCAAGACAGAGCTTTGTCTCGTTATCGGGGGGAATTATTCTTATGTGTCTTGTTTGCTTGACTGGAGTGTCGGTAGCTGCCTTGTGTTCGGAAAGGGATATCCTAGCTAACAGCTTTAACCTCTTTCATACTCGAGGTGCCGTTACATAGACCAACAGAAAGTGTCACATAATTCTGACATGGAAAGAAAATTATACAAATAAATATGTGAAAAGTGTGGGGGGAGGGGCATTTGTATGGCGCCCCCCGGAGTCAATACTTTTTAGAACCCCCTTTCTCTACAAGTCTTTTTAGGGATGTCTCTATCAGCTTTTCACATCTAGAGAGGGACATTTCTGCCCATTCTTCTTTTAAGATTGTCCTGTATTTGTCTCCATCTATCTTCCCATCAACTTTGACCAGCTTCCCTGTCCCTGCTAAAGAAAAGCATCCCCACCACATGAGGCTGCCACTACTATGTTTCACGGTGGGGATGGTGTGTTCAGGGTGATGTGCAGTGTTAGTTTCCCCACACATAGCGGAAAAGTTGAATTTTGGTGTCATGTGACCAGAGCACCTTCTACCACATGTTTGCTGTGTCCCCTCCCCCACATGGCTTCTCACAAACTACAAACGGGACTTCTTATGTCTTTCTTTCTCCAATGTCTTTCTTCTAGTCACTCTTCCATAAAGGGCAGATTTGTGGAGAGCACCACTAATAGTTGTCCTGGGGTCAGGTTCTCCCCCCTGAGCTGTGCAGCTCCTCCAGAGTTACCATGGGCCTCTTTCTGCTTCTCTGAAGAAAGCTCTCCTTGCCCGGCCCGGTCAGTTTAGGTGGACGGCCGTGTCTTGGTAGGTTTGCAGTTGTGCCGTACTCTTTCCATTTTCCGATGATGGATTGAACAGGAGCTCGGTGAGATCTTCAAAGCTTGGGAGATTTTTTATAACCTAACCCTGGGAGATTTTTTATAACCTAACCCTGCTTTATACTTCTCCGCAACTTTATCCCTGACCTGTCTGGTGTGTTCCTCGGCCTTCATGGTGCTGTTTGTTCACTAAGGTTTTCTAACAAACCTCTGAGGGCTTCCCAGAACAGCTGTATTTATACTGAGATGAAATGACACACAGGTGACTCTATTTGCTAATTATGTGACTTCTGAAGGCGATTGGTTCCTCTAGATTTTACTTATCAGAGTAAAGGGGGCTGAATACAAATGCCCCTCCCCCACACACTTTTCACATATTTATTTATATCACATATCATTTTCCTTCCTCTTCACAATTATGTGACACTTTGTGTTGTGTCTCTTACATAAAATCCCAATAAAATACATTTTGTAACAAAATGTGGGACATTTCAAGGGGTATGAATATTTTTTAAGGCACTGTATAAAGTGATGAAAGGGTGTGTGTATATATATGTACTCGGGACATATAAAGGAGGAATCCGTGTCTTTCAGAGGACTCCCTTAAAGTCAGGACCAGCAGTGCCAGCGCTTCTGTGGCTTTCTCGGGCGCAGTCACAACTTCCTCTCGAGTCGCAGGAAACTCAGTTGACCAGAAAACAAATGGGAGTAAAGAAGCTCAGGGCCGGAAGCTCAGCCTGTAAGTTTTATTGTGTTGACCTATGTAGAGTTTTTTTTTATAAAGTTGCAATTTAACCCCTTGCCGATCGTGAATGGACACAGCGGATCGGTTCTCCTCTACTCATGTCTGTCAGTGGAGTACAGCCGATACGCAGCTCTTCCCATTTACGCTGTGATTGGACACAGCTGATCATGTGGTAAGGAGCTTATCCTGCTGGACGTCATATGATAACTGATCACTTCCCGGCTGTCCTTCTGCTGTAGGCTGGACAGGAAGTGGTTGTAACAGAATGACTGAGACTTTTGAAGGATCCGGTGTACTCCTGTGCCAGCGTCACCAATGACTCTTTGGTCTAGGGTCATCCTATGTCCGATAGGAGCATAGGATGACTGAGAAATGATATCATAAATTACATGAGATGGGACATTACTGATAATTTATGTATTGCAGGATATCTTGAAATATTACAAGTTGTTCCTTATGAACAGGTCAACAGACTGTTGAGGTGTTAATTGAGTCAGGCTCCTAAGATATTTCATTGTCCATTGTGTGATGCTAATACTGTTTTGTGTCTATTGTACTAATTAAGTCTGTAAAGGTCAGATGTCTAACTTTGAGGTGTTAATTGAGTCTGGCTTCTAAAAGACCTTTCATTGTGGATGCTAATGACACTGTATGGTGTGAAGTTACTATTGATGATAATATGTGATGTGAATAGCAGGTGAGAGTCATAACGTCTGACTTCTCAGGTGTAGTAATTAGTTCATGTTAATTATGTCAGACCGGTGCCGAAAAGTCTGTGAGATGTGTATTGGAGACTCGTCACCCATTGTGTGATGTGTGGGTGAAGTATGTCTTTGTCCCTGTGATTACTGCAGCATGCTTTTTGGTGTATAAATGACTGAGTTTTACCATTAAAATTATTCATTCATTTTGGAACCAGAGAACAGAGCTGTGTGTCTCGTTATTCTGGGAAATGGAATGGGTTGTGTCTGCCGCATTGTGGACTGTCAGATAAGCTGTCTTGGGTTGGTGGAATGGAAATCGTAAACGGTGGTCACCGCTAAAGTGTTGGCAGCAGTGGGATGATTCCATCGTCAGAAGAGCAGCTACAAGGACACAGGACAATGTAGGACACAGGACACAGTATGAACGGCTGAAGATCTCTTCCCTCATGGACTTACTGGAGAGCCGGGGCAGACCGGCCAGCAATCGTAAGAAAAGGGACATTATTACAGAACTTGTTGAAATTTTGAGAGCTGAAAGGCCCGGCGTAACAGACAGGACACCTGAGGAAGAATGTTTTGATCGGGCTGTTAAACATGGACTGGCACAGTATGGTCCTAATCCTCCACCGTAGATCGTAGACCTGGTTATAGCGGCTGTGGATGCCACTTGGCTACATCAAAGAGGTTCTGCAGCAGCAGAAGTCACAGCAGCACCAACTGAAGAGAGAGGAAAGGTACAGATACCAGTCACCATAGAAGAGGAATTCAGGAGGAGGTTACAAGAGATGCGGATACAGCACAGAGGACCAGTGTCAGAGGAGGTCCTGCTGGGATGGTCGGATGTGATTTGTTGCCAACTCTGGAAGGAAGCGCTAGCTCTGGAGCAGCAACACCAAGGAAAGGTCCTGCCCTCCATCCATGTAAGGTCCTGGCCGCAGTATGACGTACAAATGCCGTTGTTGGGGGAACAACCGAAGCATGAGTGGACAGCCGAGTTAAGCAGGCTGATCCGGGCAGAGATGTGGTTGGACAAGAGCTACAGAGCCCTCCGGTGGCATGTAACCCAAGAGTGCCCATGGTCAGCGGATGACAGCCCCACAGAAGGCTATGACTTTGATGGCCTGCGATTGTTGTATTGGAGGATGTCCACTGATCCTGACTTTGGGGATGATTGGAAGTGGTGCTTGGAGGAAATAATGGAGCACAGAGAGGAAAAATTGAATGTCTCGGAAGGGCACTGGTTACAGGAAGATTTGGAGTTTCTGGCCATTCAGGAATGGGAGCTGGAGATCACCTACAGACAGCTGCTCGACTCTGCTCAGCAGCAGGGTGGGGTTACCGTTGCCTGGGACTATGAGGACATTTCAGATGACAACTCTGAAATCCTGGCTGATGAATCGGCAGTGGAAAATATGGAGATTGCCATCCCTAAAGCCCATGTGGAGTTCCAGGGGGCTAGAGCAGTTAGCTCATCTCCCCAGACACAAATTACAGAACGTATGGATTTAATGGACTGTTCAGAGGATGTTACGGTTCATGCATCCCCAGCAGAAGTGCTGGCAACAGGGCAGAGTGCTAGCAATCCCTACCCAGCACCAGAACCAACTGTGGAGTTCCAGGGAGACTGGGCGGTTGGCCCCTCTCTCCAGCAATAAGCTGAGGTGGTAAAGCTCTTACTCTTAGGCTGAATCACTCGCAGCAGGGCAGGATGCTACTGGCCGCTGTACACAACTGCAGATTGAGCTGACATCGGGTGATAGGACTGTGGTGTCCCCTCACAGCAACCCAGCAGAAGAGCTGGCAACAGAGCAGAGTGTCACAAGCCTCTGCTCTCAACTAGCAGAGAGGGAGTTCCTGTGGAAGTGGATGGGACTTCAGTCTCCACTGGTATACCCCAAGGATGGGGGGGGCAGTTGGCCCAGATCCCCAACAGCATGATGAGCTGAGCCCAGTCACCCGGTCTTCTCTCCAGCGACTGAAAGGACTCCAGGGAGAAGGGCCAGTCCAGGCCTCTCCCAAGAAGCAGGCATGTTCTCTGAGAGAGGCAGAGGTTGGCTGGGTGAGTAATGCTCTGTTTGGAGCAATTTATTTGGGGTACAGTATGGATACCAGCATTGGAAGAATGGAACTACTGACTAACTTCGGAGTCAACCCATTTGGGTTCACCTCCTGTGTTAGTCTCCTACCGAAAGGGGAGAGATGTAACGGAATTGACCCGTGATACTCAGAGACTTTTGAAGGATGCTGTGTACTCCTGTGCCAGCTTCACCAATGACTCTTGGGTCTAGGGTCATCCTATGCCCAATAGGGGCATAGGATGACTGAGAAATGATATCTCGGATTACATGAGATGGGACATTAATGATAATTGATGTATTGCAGGATATCTTAAAATATTACAAGTTGTTCCTTATGAACAGGTCAATAGACTGTTGAGGTGTTAAATGAGTCGGGCTCCTAAGATATTCCATTGTCCATTGTGTGATGCTAATACTGTTTTGTGTCTATTGTACTAATTAAGTCTATAAAGGTCAGGGCCCGGATTCAGATACATTTGCGTATCTTTCGGCGGGCATAGCACATCTCATATGCGGTACACCGCCGTAACTTAGAGAGGCGAGTACCGTATTCAGAAACAACTTGCGCCCTAAGTTACAGCGGCGTAGCGTAAATGGGCCGACGTAAGCCAGCGTATTTCAAAGTAGGTAGGTAGGGGGCGTGTTGTATGATAATGAAGAGTGACCCCATGTAGATGCATGGCCGAACGAACAGCGAATGCACCGTCCGTGGACGTAACCCAGTGCACATACTCAGAATCACGTTGGATAGAATGCCTAAGATACGCCGAACACTGCCTACGACGTGAACATAACTTACGCACAGCCCTATTCGCGTACGACTTACGCAAACGACGTAAAATTCAAAGGCTGCTCCGACGTCAATACTTAACATTGGCTGCGCCTCATATAGCAGGGGTAACTTTAGGCCGGTCGTACGCCTTACGTAAACGACGTATATCAATGCGCCCGGCGGAAGTACGTTTGTGAATCGGCGTATCTAGCTTATTTGCATATTCTATGCGTAAATCTACGGAAGCGCCCCTAGCTGCCAGCGTAAATATGCACCCAAGATACGACGGCGTAAGAGACTTACGTCGGTCATATCTTGGAAAAATTCAGGCGTAACTGTCTTTCTGAATCGCCGTAAAGATGCGACGGCGCAGATTTGATATTACGGCGGCGTATCTCCAGATACGCCAACGTAAATCGTTTCTGAATCCCGGCCCAGATGTCTAACTTTGAGGTGTTAATTGAGTCTGGCTTCTGAAAGACCTTTCATTGTGGATGCTAATGACACTGTATGGTGAGAAGATACTATTGATGATAATATGTGATGTGAATAGCAGGTGAGAGTCATAGCGTCTGACTTCTCAGGTGTAGTAATTAGGTCATGTTAATTATGTCAGACCAGTGCCGAAAAGTCTGTGGGATGTGTATTGGAGACTCGTTACCCATTGTGTGATGTGTGGGTGGAGTGTGTCTTTGTCCCTGTGATTACTGCAGCATGCCTTTTGGTGTATAAAAGACTGAGGGCCAGATTCTCAGACACATTACGCCGGCGTAAATGGATATGCGCGGGGTAATTGTAAATGTGCGCCGTCGTATCGATGCGCCATAAACACAGAACCATTTATGCCTGAAAATCGGCTTTTCCTGAGCGGCGTAAATCTTTTAAGCTAGCGCGGCGTAGGCGCATAGTTACGCAGTGCTCATCGTGCCAACCCATTGAATTATCATGCAAATATGCAAATGAGGGAGATGCGCCGATTCCCGAAACTATGCGCATTCGGCGTAGGCTACGCGTGGTGCACGTAGCACGAAAGCCTGGCCTAAACTTACCCCTTCATAAAAGCAGAGGTAACTTTGCCCCAGATGTGTGCAAGTCAGCTGGAAAGCAACTACAGCAGCACCATACCGGACGAGCTGAGCAATCACACTTACTGGACAACACATAACATGCCAGGGGCAGCCATGGTCTTAGCACTACTATTGTATGCAGAGGGGCATAGAAGGAGGAGGATGGCACGTGAGAGGATATACCGAACGCGCATGAGCCTCTTTGGCATGGGTGATGAGGAGGTGTATCGCATCTTCAGATTCAGCCCTGCTGCCATCCTGGAAATAACCACAGCCCTGCAGGATGACATCACCAGCCAGACACACCGCTCACATGCACTGCAGCCACTGGACAAGGTACTGGCAACACTCCATTTCCTTGCCAGTGGATCATTCCAGCGTACAAATGGAGTGGTGGCTGGGATGTCACAAACCAGCATTAGCAGATGTGTGCACCAGGTTGTCCCCGCAATCCTCAGACGCATGTCCCACCACATCATCAGACCCACCACTGAGCATCTGCAGCAGAAGGCAATGACAGATTTCTACAGAATTGACGGTTTCCGACGCACCGTCGGGCACTACAGGCCCCTCGTGCCACAGAGCACATATACCGCAATCGGAAGCACTGGCATTCCATCAACGAACAGGTGATAGCCGATGCCAAATACCTCATATGGCACGTCCGTGCCAAACACCCCGGATCCAGCCATGACAGTTACATATACCGTCAAAGTACAATCCCAACGGAATTCGAACAGAACGTGTATGGGGACAGCTGGTTGGTTGGTGAGTGACATGGGAGTCAGGCATGACGGTCCCACCCCATGATACAGACATCACGAGGGGCACATGCATGGCTAACATCCTCCTGTCTTTTCCCTTCCAGGTGATGCGGCATATGCAGGAGAGAAAGATTGAAGTTGCGCTAAATAAGAAAAGGAAAATTAATAAAGGGTGATGACCAAATGGTTTTTATACCATGTGCAAAAAAAAATGTCTTATTGTGAATCTGAAGTCCAAGTGTACTCAAAGGATAAATAAAAATCAAAAGAGTATAGGTGAAAAACCAAAAAAACGTTAAAGTGTCCTTGATGGGCAGTTCTAAAAAAGAAATCTGCTTAATCTGCTACAAAACTGTAAGTGTGATAAACAATGGAGGCTTACCAGAAGGCAAGCATAACGTGCTTGCGGCTACAACCCAGCCAGGGCCTTTAGGAGTCCACAGTAGGTTGATACAGCAGGAGAAGAGGTTGAAAGGTTGTGGGTAGCTCCAGGTGTATCAGCAGTTGGTTGTCGAAAAAAGGTTTTTAAATAAACATAGTGAAGTACGTCAAACAGCACATGAAAAGCAATACTAAAAAAAATAATATAAAAATATATAATGATGTCCTAAGTTGTGACTTGAAATAACACCACCACCGTGTCACCAAATAAATTGAAGGCTTACCAGAAGCCAAATAAGTACCGCATAGGAGAGAAAGCCTTGATTCAAAGATAGCAGTGGAGCAGATGTCAGGCTGATGTCAGGGTGTATTATAGATCCTCCGGATGTCAGCAGTGCACCGAAAACAAATAAATAGCCCACATAGTGAAGTATGCTTAAAAACAGTCCTCAAGGTTTAATAAGGTTGCACTTACATGTGGCATAAAGAATTAAAACATAGAGGTATAACAGCCGGCCGGCTTACACGAACGCCCGTGTCTCTCGGATCGTCTCGTCAAAAGAACGTCAGCACGTCACCTTCCCGACGTACGTTTCGTCATAAGAAATTGACCCCAGACTATTTATTTGTTTTCGGTGCACTGCTGACATCCGGAGGAGTGCCACCCTCACATTCACACACCATTCACACTGCACCGTGTGCAGTATCCAGAAAATAAAAAAAAGCTCTTCACCAGAGCAAAAAACAAAAAAAAGCTCTTCACCAGAGCAAAAATAAAAAGTAAAAAATTACTTGGCCTGGCGTGGGCTCCGCCTGGTGCCAAGGCTCCTGGCCCTTACTTGCCTGGGGGCAGCCTCAGGTGGGGGGGGGGTGGGGTATCAGGTGGAGGAGTAGCATCCCCACGTCCCTCCCTGGCTGCCTGCATGCCCTCCAAGGCCACCGCTATGCGGGTCAGCACAGCTGTCTGGTCCTGGACTGCAACCCGCAGGGATTTGACCTCCCCCACAAGGTCTGAGGTGGTCGCCTGCAGCTCCCCCAGGCTGGTGACCATCACTGCGCTGTTGCCAGCGATGTCTTGTATGACATCTATTAATGGAACGGAGGAGGCCAGGCTGTCGGCCAGGCGCCTCATCTCCCCAACAACCTCTGCAAGGTGCCGATTCTGCTGGTCCTGCTGCCTGGCCAGCTGTTCCGGCAGGACCTGGGGAACACCCCTTGTCTTGCGAGTCGCCTTCCTGGGAGTGGCTGTGGACCTGGCATATGGGGAGGATGTTGAGGGGCCGGAGATGAGGGGGATGGAATTGGAGGGACTGGAGAGGTTGGGGGTGGACACTGAGGGGCTGGAGATATATGGGGTGGTGGCTTGGGCTGGTCCGGGCAACCCATGGCCCTCCTCCAAAATCAGGTAGAGCTCCTGGTCCTGCTCGACAACCTCCTCCTCAACCACCTCCTCCGTAGAGGTCTGCCCACTTCCCTCCAACAAGTCGTCTTCCAGGGGGGCAGCCAGAGGGACTGGATGCTTGAGGGATGGAACCGGACGGGCCCTGGCAGCAACAGATGGCCCCGCTCCTTCCTGCACATCTGTGGATGACACAAAAGATGCACATGTTGGTGGACCCACACACTTGGCACATGTTCCCTTCTACCCCCACACATGCTAGACAACAGATAGTATATAAAACACACTTACCTGTCCTCAGGGCTGGCTCAACAGAGTCGTAGCCCCCGACTCCCTCCACCTGCTCCCTCTGTAGGCAGCGGGCGACCACCTTCACCTCCTCAGTAAGGCGGATATTACAGGGTGGGCCCCCTCCAGTGCCCCTGGCATGCCGAGCAATCGCAGCCAGCTTGCCCTTCACAAGACGCCGCAGGTCATTCATTTTTTTCTGAATGTCCTGGGGTGTCCGGACCTCATGTGATAGGGCATTAACCTGACAAGCCACCTTCATGAGGATCTCGTCCCTACGTGACTTGCTGGTTCGAGCACTGTCTGCACCATGGAGCCACGAATCATATTTCTCCATGGCCGCAATCACGATGGCCCTCTCCTCTGGTGAGAAATTATTTTTCCTCCTCTCCTTCCCAATAGCAGACATGGTCCTGCAAAAGTGTTCCCAGGCCAAACCAAAAAATGGGAGACTTTTGCGCTGCACGGGCGCATGTGTGGGCGCATTATTTATACGATGGGCTGGCGAATCGTAGGGAGGATTTGCGCATGCGCAGAGGGCATCCACCTCACGGCGCGGGTCATCCACGTCATGGCGCAGGTCATCCACGTCACGGCGCATGCTCCGTTCGTCCCAGCGTTCATTTGCATGGGGTCACGCTTCATTAGAATGCATCACGCCCACTTCCCTCCTACTTTGGAGTTACGCCGGCTTACGCCAATGAATTTCCGCAACGCCGGCGCATCTTGGAACGCATTTGCTCTGAGAATACGGTACTTGCCTCTCCACGTTACGTCGGCGTAGTGAGAGATGCGCTACGCCTGCATAAATATGCGCCCATCTACGAGAATCTGGCCCTGAGTTGTACCATTAAAAGTATTCATTTATTTTGGAACCAGAGAACAGAGCTGTGTCTCGTTATTCTGGGAAATGAAATGGGTTGTGTCTGCCGGATTGTGGAGTGTCGGATAAGCTGTCTTGGGTTGGTGGAATGGAAATAGTAAACGGTGGTGACTGTTACAGTGGTTAAAAACCATGAATAGAAATCTCTATTTGTATGAAAATAATCATAAAAATGTCCTATGTGTACAGTGTCACATGACTGCGCAATTGTCATTCAAAGTGTGACAGCGCTGAAAGCTGACAATTGGCCAGGGCAGGAAGGGGGGTGAAAGTGCCTGGTATTGGGGGGGCAGGAAAGGGGTGAAAGTGCCTGGTATTGGGGGGGGGGCAGGAAGGGGGTGAAAGTGCTGGTATTGAGGGGCAGGAAGAGGGTGAAAGTGCCTGGTATTGGTGGGCAGGAAGGGGTAAAAGTGCCCGGTTTCAGGGTGGCAGGAAGGGGTGAAAGTGCCCGGTATTGGGAGACAGGAAGGACGTGAAAGTGCCCGGTATTGAGGGGGCAGGAAGGAGGTGAAAATGCCCAGTATTGGGGGGCAGGAAGGGGGTGAAAGTGCCTGGTAATAGAGGGCAGGAAGGGGGTGAAAGTGACAGTATTGGGGGGGGGGCAGGAAGGGGGTGAAAGTGATGGTATTGGGGAGGGCAGGAAGGGGATGAAAGTGTCTGGTATTAAGGGACAGGATGGGGGGGAAAGTGCCTGGTATTGAGGGGGGCAAGAAGTGTTGAAAATGCCCAGTATTGGGGGGCTGAAAGGGGGTAAAAGTGCCTGGTATTGTGGGACAGGACGAGAGTGAAAGTGCCTGGTATTAGGGGGCAGGAAGGGGGTGAAAGTGCCTGGTATTGAGGGGGGCGAGAAGTGTTGAAAACGCCCAGTATTGGGGGGCTGGAAGGGGGGAAAGTGCCCAGTATTGGGGGACAGGAAGAGGGTGAAAGTGCCTGGTATTGGGGGGCAGGAAGGGGGTGAAAGTGACGGTATTGGGGGGCAGGAAGGGGGTGAAAGTGACGGTATTGGGGGACAGGAAGGGGGTGAAAGTCCCCGATATTAGGGGGGCAGGAAGGGGGTAAAAGTGCCCAGTATTGGGGTGGCAGGAAAGGGGTAAAAGTGCCTGGGATTGAAGGACTAAAACTCAGGACTAAAATATATATATTTTTCTTTGTAGTAAAAACAGGAAACCTAAAGCTTAGCCAGTCCGGCCAGCATGGCGCGAACCAAAGAAGCATTGAGGCACTGGACTTTTCTCGTGCGTGGGAGCGCAGAGCTGGCGTGGGAGCGCAGAACGGACACACCTACTTATAACTCGGCTGATGTTCCCCTGGAGGACAAAAAACTCTGCTGATAAATGTCATGACTGCACGGCGGTTACCGACCGTCCCAAACCCCAGCCATCTGGACGGATCCCTTTTCTGTCTCCCGATCCCTTTGGGGTCCTTTAAGTTGAAGAGTCTTTGCAGAGAGGAGCACAACCTCAGACCGCGGCTCCCAAGTACAACTTATTTTTTTTCTTTTACAAAATCGTTACTTTGTGTCGCCAAACCGGCTCCAGTGATGTACAAACTTTATTTTATATCTTTTGAGTCTTTCAAATTGTATTTTTTTCTCTTTTAGTGGATCCAAAAAGCTTTCTGTTCCTCCAAGTTGCTGTATCATTCTCCCTCCTCTCCCTGCGCCAATGGCCTCCGCTCAGAATGAACTGATACAGACGACTTGTAAAAAATGCCAATATGTACGCACTATGGAGCGATTGTAAGCTTCTTTATTTGCAGCAGAATAAGAATATGTATATTCATATATAAAAAAGTATTTTTTTCATTCTATCAAAATTCTAAAATGTTAAAATGAACTTGGACCCCGGATGTGTGCGCTTTTTACGAGGTCAATAAAGAATCAGTTAGTCTTTGAGACTGTTCCTGCATGATCCCAGATATATGTATCGATCGGATTGTTTACTTCTGTATATTTTATAATTAAATGGTAAGAAAAGAAAAGCTGAGTGCTCTTTATATCCTACAAAAGAACGAGGCTGAACCAAGTGGAGCTCCAGACAGGAAAATAAATGAATTACCTTCCGATATACACTCATCGGCCACTAGGGATGAGCTTCATGTTCGACTCGAACATCGTAAGTTCAATCGTTCGTCGAATAACAAACGTTACGGGCCGTTCGCGCCAAATCCGAGTTGCGTGTCACGGCCCATAATTTAATGCGACATCGAAGTGCATTGCTGGCTGATGATTGGCCAAGCATGCACTATGATCCGCATGCTTGGCCAATTACAGTTTGCAAAAAACGGAGAGCTATAATTGGCCAAAACCAGGGTGGCTTTGGCCAATTATTGCTCAGGGGATTTAGTACACGCCCCACACTATATAAGTGAACATATACGCCAGCACACCAAGGATCGTATAAAAAAAAAACATAAAAAAAATTTTATTGCAAAGAAACCATCACAAAAATAGAAACGTTTTGAAGTCGCACAGGACCTCACTTCCCTGACGAAGAGGTCCTGTGCGACTTTGAAACGTTGCTATTTTTGTGATGGTTTCTTTGCAATAATTTTTTTGGATGTTTTGTATACGATCCTTGGTGTGCTGGCGAATATGTTCACATGATTGCTGTTCCAGTTCCCTGCTGGTGATCGCTTCAGCGCCCTCTTTTCTTATTGGCCGTTCAAATTCAGGAAGGTGTGCAATTGGAATATTTATTGAGACCACACTATATAAGGCCGCCTCCCTGGCAGCCTTGTGTAGTGTGTTGCGGTGGTTTACAGAGACGAGAGAGAGACAGAGAGAGTGTCATTTTTTGCAGTTACAGTGTGTGGAGGATATATATGCATCCCAGGTGTTGTAAATATATTTATACACTGTATTGAGTTTAGCTAGATCCGCTCTTCCGCTCTGACAGGCAGGCAGGTGATTGTGCTAGCTGCAGTATTTTCACATGGTATGTGTACTGTCTGTGTCCTCTGTACAGTGTGCACCTAAAGCTACGTAAAGCTGGTGTTCTCATATTAGAGTCAGGGATCTGCTCATATTAATACCACAGGCAGGGGATCATTCTGCAAGTACTTTCACGTGGTGCACTGTCTGTGTCCTCTGCACAGTGTGCACCCAAAGCTATGTAAAGCTGGTGTTTCTCATATTTATTCCTAGAGGCGGGGATCTGCTCATATTATACCACAGGCAGGGATCAGCAGGTATTGTCAGTATTTGTGCAGCTACATCTCCCTGCAGGCCATTAGTATGTCTGGAACAGTACATAGAATACCATACACAGGACATGTCAGTATTACAAAAGTCAGTATAATCAAGACACAACTTAAAAGGGCAGACATATCAGTGCAAACAATCCCTCTTAAACCACTTCCCAAATTAAGGGAAATAAAGAATCAATGAGGGAGAAGAGAAAAAAGGGGGGGAAACAGCAACTAAAGAGATAACAATTAAAACAATGACATCAGGTCAGTCTTGTAATCGCAACAGCCACCATGGGTTCCACTTAGCATCATAAATAGGGGAGGTGTCATGCAGACTATGAAATATCTGTTCAGACAGCATTTTTTGATCGATCCTAGCAAGGATCGGTGCAAATGGGACAGAGGGTGATCTCCAGTTTAAGGCAATAGCCCAAAGTACAGCAATACAAATTGGGCCAGATTCAGGTAGATGGGCGCATCTTTATTCTTGAGTAACGTTTCTCATTTACGTTACTCCGCCGAAACTTTAGGAGTAAGTACTATATTCACAAAGCACTTGCTCCTAAAGTTGCAGCGGAGTAGCGAAAATGGACCGGCGGAATTCAAATTGGGCGGGTAGGGGGCGTGTAGTATTTAAACTAGGCGCGATCCCGCGGCGAACGCACTGCGCATGCGCCGGCCGTCAATGTATCCCAGTGCGCATGCTCCACATTAGGACGGTGTTTTCTACGTGAAAGTCAATGACGTCAATCCCCATTCACGGACGAGTTACGCAAACGACGTGAACATTTTTCAATTCGACGCGGTCACGACGGCCATACTTAACATAGGTTACGCGTGCTTTTTGTTGCTTTATCTTTACACCCGGAAACCCCTTAAGGAAACGTCGTAAAGTGAGTGCTGCGGGCCCACGTACGATCGTGAATTGGCGTATCTCGCTGATTTACATATTCTCGGCGTAAATCAGCGGGAACGCCCCTAGCGGCCATTTTAAAATTGCAGTTCCGATACGACGGCGAAATACAATTACGCCGCTTGTATCTGAACTCAATCCCGGCGTATCTTGTTTTCTGATTACAGAAAACAGATACGACGGCGTAGGTTAGAAGTTACGCGGCTTATCTACAGATAAGCCGCGTAACTTCTACCTGAATATGGCCCATAGTGTGCAGCAATTGTCTCATGGCTTTAGGGATGTCAGGGATCTTCTCAAACAGTAAACTGTGTCTGTGCGTCAGATCTACATGAGTACCTGAAAGTTTATCCATAAGAGCGAATGTCTCCTTCCAAACCGGTAAGACCTTTTCGCAGTCCCAAAATATATGTCGGAAAGTGCCAGAGGTGGCACAGCCCCTGAAACAGGGAGGGGAAAACTGTGGAAACATCTGATGTACTTGCAAAGGGGTGTAGTACCACCTAGTAAATAACTTGACCGCCGTTTCCCTAATAGTGAGAGAGACAGCACATTTCCGTAGGTTATGCCAGTTAGACTCCCAATTTTTGAGGTCATAGTCTATGTCTAAATCAGTTTCCCATTGAGACATATGTTTCAGTTTGGATTCCACTTGTCTAGTTATTATCGACTGGTACAGTATAGATATCAATCCTCTTTGTCTAGGTGCCTGTTTGCATATAGATTCATACTGAATATGCGAGGTGGAGGGGATTTGAGCATAGTGAGTGAGAAAGAAATGGCGGATCTGAGCAAATCTATAAAATTCTCTGTCAGGGATATCCCTCAGGGTGCGTAGCTGCGAGAACGAGATAAACTTACCCTCATGAAGGAAATCCTGAGGAGTGGTCAGGCCCTGAGAGCGCCACCACCCGAATGAAACCGGGTCAGCGAAGGCGGATGGGAATCTAGGGTCCCCCAAAAATGAAGCCCCAGGGGGGATCGTTGAAACCAAAGCCATAGAAGACTTACAACGGTTCCAAATTTTAATACCATTAGCTACTAACAGGTTCTTATTTGCCAAACCATGGGACCACAATAAACCTGATAGGAGGAAAGGAGCAATGTATTCCCGCTTAAAACGCACCCAAGGGACTTTAGGGTTATTTATGTTCCATTGTGCTTGCTAAGAAAGTCTACTCACTACATAGTACAACCACAGTTGGGGAACTCCCAATCCCCACAACCGAAACGGTCTATATAACACCTATTTAGAAAATCTGGAAGGTTTATCAAGCCAAATAAATCTATTTAAATATGATTGAAGCTTCAGCAGATAGGCCTTGGGGAGTAGAAGAGGGAGGGCACAAAATAAGTAGAGCAGTTTGGTAAGGACAGACATCTTTACTGCGGTAATCCTACCTAAAAAGGAGATCTTATAAGAGGACCAAGTTTTCAACAACTGTTTTAAATTAGCAACCAAAGGGGTGTGTAATTACAGTATAATTATTGATGCAATGCTTTGCAGCGGGCTCATTGCTGCGCTCCAACTAGAGTATCTGTAAGGGGTTGCAGTGTTGTGGCACCGCCACCAGTGCCTAAGGCCCAATTTTTCTGCCCCTGTTCAACAGAGGCATGTACTGTATTTATCGGCGTATAACACTATAAGATTCGACTTTATAGAGAGAAAAGATTAGATGAAGCAGCCAAAAACATACGATCGTCACGATCGGACATTTATGGTCAAATGCTTCGCCCACAAGCTATAGAAGAATTCTGTGGTTGGTGGACTAGTAATAATAATTTATAAATATAATTATTGCTTGTGTCACACAACATTAGAATTCTTATATAGCTTGTGGGCGGAGCATTCAAACGGAAATGTACGATCGCGGCTTCGTACAGTTTCGATGCGTCGTGGAATCTTCTTAGAACATCCGGCAGACACCATAATCCTTCAATGACAGATTCAACCTTAAATAATTCAGATTTTCGGATGAATGATTTTTTTAACAAAACAAAATAAATAAAAAGAAAATTTCGGGAGAAACAAAATAAATTTATTTTTTAGACGAAGACGAAATTCCGAAACAAAATCTTTCAGTGTCACATGTCTAATATGAATCACGCTGACCAGTGATCATCCTAATATAGAACCAGAGTGGTGAGCAGAGCCGGGGTGAGTGAAGCCGGGGTGAGTGAAGCCGGGGTGAGCAGGAATTCCTGATCCCGGCGGGGAGGGTTAATGTTTTGTCGGGTCAGTGACTCTCCCGATGAAGAGTAAAGATTTGAACTTCTCATCGAAGATCATGAAGATGAAGGGGTGGTTGATTCGGATGGTGTAAGGTAAGAAGTACGGAACCATTTCAGCACCGGTGAGGGCAGTGGCCTCGGTCCCGATCTCGTCTATATCAATCACGGCTCTCTGTGTTACCTACACATAGGAAAAGGGTGACAGGGAGAGAATTAGAAGGAATATCTATTCCACTGAAAAGCCTCACATCTCATTTTATAACAAATCCTAAAAATGAAAGGGGATGTTCCTCATTTCAGGACAGTGGGCGGAGCCATGCAAATTGGTTTATGCCCAATCAGATCGCTACATATCAAGACCCGCTGGTGAATAGTGCAAATACCGTCTATCCTAATATTATAGAGAGCTGAACAAAAGTTTGTCTAATTTTGTCTCGTATTAGTTCCTTAAAGGATCACTAAAGGAAATTTATTTTTTTAGCTAAATAGCTTCTTTTATCTTACTGCAGTCCTGGTTTCATATCCTCATTGTTTGTTTTTGCTTTAAAGTTGCTGTAATTCTGCTCTGATCTCCACACTTCCTGCTTGTCTGGCTCCTTATGAAAAATCTCATGGCAGCTTTTCACTGTGGTCCAAGCTGTCATTACTGTTGGCCAGATTCTCAGAGGCGCTACGACGGGGTATCTCAGATACCCCGTCGTATCGCCGTTTTTTTTCCCCGGGTATCTATCCTAGAATCACTTAGACATACAGGGAGTGCAGAATTATTAGGCAAGTTGTATTTTTGAGGATTCATTTTATTATTGAACAACAACCATGTTCTCAATGAACCCAAAAAACTCATTAATATCAAAGCTGAATATTTTTGGAAGTAGTTTTTAGTTTGTTTTTAGTTTTAGCTATTTTAGGGGGATATCTGTGTGTGCAGGTGACTATTACTGTGCTGAATTATTAGGCAACTTAACAAAAAACTAATATATACCCATTTCAATTATTTATTTTTACCAGTGAAACCAATATAACATCTCAACATTCACAAATATACATTTCTGACATTCAAAAACAAAACAAGAACAAATCAGTGACCAATATAGCCACCTTTCTTTGCAAGGACACCCAAAAGCCTGCCATCCATGGATTCTGTCAGTGTTTTGATCTGTTCACCATCAACATTGTGTGCAGCAGCAACCACAGCCTCCCAGACACTGTTCAGAGAGGTGTACTGTTTTCCCTCACATAAATCTCACATTTGATGATGGACCACAGGTTCTCAATGGGGTTCAGATCAGGTGAACAAGGAGACCATGTCATTAGTTTTTCTTCTTTTATACCCTTTCTTGCCAGCCACGCTGTGGAGTACTTGGACGCGTGTGATGGAGCATTGTCCTGCATGAAAATCATGTTTTTCTTGAAGGATGCAGACTTCTTCCTGTACCACTGCTTGAAGAAGGGGTCTTCCAGAAACTGGCAGTAGGACTGGGAGTTAAGCTTGACTCCATCCTCAACCCGAAAAGGCCCTACAAGCTCATCTTTGATGATACCAGCACAAACCAGTACTCCACCTCCACCTTGCTGGCGTCTGAGTCGGACTGGAGCTCTCTGCCCTTTACCAATCCAGCCACGGGCCCATCCATCTGGCCCATCAAGACTCACTCTCATTTCATCAGTCCATAAAACCTTAGTAAAATCAGTCTTGAGATATTTCTTGGCCCAGTCTTGACGTTTCAGCTTGTGTGTCTTGTTCAGTGGTGGTTGTCTTTCAGCCTTTCTTACCTTGGCCATGTCTGAGTATTGCACACCTTGTGCTTTTGGGCACTCCAGTGATGTTGCAGCTCTGAAATATGGCCAAACTGGTGGCAAGTGGCATCTTGGCAGCTGCACGCTTGACTTTTCTCAGTTCATGGGCAGTTAATTTGAGCCTTGGTTTTTCCACACGCTTCTTGCGACCCTGTTGACTATTTTGAATGAAATGCTTGATTGTTCGATTATCACGCTTCAGAAGCTTTGCAATTTTAAGAGTGCAGCATCCCTCTGCAAGATATCTCACTATTTTTGACTTTTCTGAGCCTGTCAAGTCCTTTTTTTGACCCATTTTGCCAAAGGAAAGGAAGTTGCCTTATAATTATGCACAGTAATAGTCACCTGCACACACAGATATCCCCCTAAAATAGCTAAAACTAAAAACAAACTAAAAACTACTTCCTAAAATATTCAGCTTTGATATTAATGAGTTTTTTGGGTTCATTGAGAACATGGTTGTTGTTCAATAATAAAATTAATCCTCAAAAATACAACTTGCCTAATAATTCTGCACTCCCTGTAGATACGGGTGAAGATCCGACAAGTGTAATACAATTACACTTGCGGATCGTAGATGTAATGACAACTCCGGCCACTAGGTTTGCCTATGCAAATGAGGCTAATACGCCGATTCCCGAACGCTTTTACGCCGCCCCGTCGTCGCTTACGTCGTTTTCGTCCGCAGAAGCTTACCCCTGCTAATATGTGGAGTAACCTTACGCAGTACCGTCGGATGCCGTCTGGGGCCGTCGGATGCCATGTTAAGTATGGCGTCGGGTCAGAGTCGGCTTTTTCCGTCGGTTACGTAGTTTTACCAAGTCGTTCGCGAATAGGGCATTGCGTAAGTGACGATCACGTCGTTATGACGTCGGTTTCAACGACGCTTTCCGACGTGAGCTGGAGCATGCGCACTGGGCTTTTTCCCCGGCCAGCGCATGCGCAGTTCGATCGACGCGGGGGCACGCTTAATTTAAATACAAGCCTCCCCCTTTGAATTACGCGTCCTTACGCTGGGCCATTTACACTACGCCTCCACAAACTACGGAGCAAGTGCTTGGAGAATACGGCACTTGCTCTGTTAAGTTGCGGCGGCGTAGTGTAAATGGCTTACGCTACGCCAGGGCAAATCTATGAGAATCTGGCCCTGTGTGTCGAAAACTCCTCAGAACCAATCAGATGCATTTTAAAAACAAAACACTGCCCTGGATTTGTTTGTTTTTGTTCTGTGTGTCTCTTTACATCACAGAAACATGAAACCAGTTTAAAAGTTAAACTAAACTGCAGGCACATTAACCACTTAATCACCGCCCTATAGCCGAAATACGGCTATAGGGCGGTTCCTGTACTCTAACAGGACGTCCATGGACGTCCTCCGTTAGAGTCAGGTGTGCGCGCCCAACCGGGCGCGCACACGCGATCACCGGTGCTCACCGGGTCCACGGGACCCGCAGCACCGATGATCGCGGTAAGGAGCCAATGGCGGCGGCTCCTTACCACGTGATCGCGCCGTCCAATGACGGCGCGACCACGTGTGTAAACAAATCTGACGTGCGTCAGATCCGCGCGCCCGAGCGGGCGCGCACACGCGGTCACGGCGCTCGGCGGGTCCACGGGACCCGCAGCGTCAGTGATCTCGGTAAGGAGCCAATGGTGGCGGCTCCTTACCACGTGATCGCGCCGTCCAATGACGGCGTGATCACATGTAAACAAACCGCGTCACTTGCTGACGCCGGTTCTTCCCTCCTCTCGCTGTACCGATCGGTACAGCGTGAGAGGAGAGCGCGGATGGCTGCAGCAGTGTGGGATGGATCTGTGACTATTGCAGTCACAGATCCATCCATCCCTGCTCAGCCATCCCTGCATTAACTCCTTCCTTCCCTGCGCAAAACTCTGCATACCCCCCCCAATACTCTGCATACCCCCCCCAATACTCTGCATACCCCCCCCCAATACTCTGCATAACCCCCCCCAATACTCTGCATACCCCCCCCAATACTCTGCATACCCCCAATACTCCTCAATACTCTGCATACCCCCAATACTCCTCAATACTCTGCATACCCCCGCAATACTCCGCAATACTCTGCAATACCCCGCAATACTCCGCAATACTCCGCAGTACCCCGCAATACTCCGCAGTACCCCGCAATACTCCGCAGTACCCCGCAATACTCCGCAGTACCCCGCAATACTCCGCAATACCCCGCAATACTCCGCAATACCCCGCAATACTCCGCAGTACCCCGCAATACCCCGCAGTACCCCGCAATACCCCACAATACTCCGCAATACCCCGCAGTACCCCGCAATACTCCGCAGTACCCCGCAATACTCCGCAGTACCCCGCAATACTCCGCAGTACCCCGCAATACCCCGCAATACTCCGCAATACCCCGCAATACTCCGCAATACCCCGCAATACCCCGCAGTACCCCGCAATACTCCGCAATACCCCGCAATACTCTGCAATACCCCGCAATACTCCGCAGTACCCCGCAATACTCCGCAGTACCCCGCAATACTCCGCAGTACCCCGCAATACTCTGCAGTACCCCGCAATACTCCGCAATACTCCGCAGTACCCCGCACAATACTCCCGCACAATACTCCCGCACAATACTCCCGCACAATACTCCCGCACAATACTCTGCAGTACCCCCGCGCAATACTCCCCCGCGCAATACTCCCCCGCGCAATACTCCCCCGCGCAATACTCCCCCGCGCAATACTCCCCCGCGCAATACTCTGCAATCGTTTTTTTTTTTAGGCTTCCCAGCCTAGAGGGGAGATGTGGGGTCTTATTGACCCCATATCTCACTGTAAAGAGGACCTGTCATGCTATATTCCTATTACAAGGGATGTTTACATTCCTTGTAATAGGAATAAAAGTAACCAAAACATTTATTTTTGGGGAAAAAGGTGTCAAACTAAAATAAATAAAGTAAAATGAACAATAAAAAAATAAAAAAAAAATTACAGCGCCCCTGTACCCGTGTGCTCGTATACAGACGCGACCGCACACGTAAGTCCCGCCCACATATGAAAACGGTGTTCAAACCACACATGTGAGGTATCGCTGCGAACGTTAGAGCGAGAGCAATAATTTTGGCCCTAGACCTCCTCTCCAACTAAAAAGATGTAACCAGGAAAAACATTTAAAGCGTCGCCTATGGGGATTTTTAAGTCGCGTAGTTTGGCGCCATTCCACAAGCGTGTGCAATATTGAAGGGTGACATGTTGGGTATCTATTTACTCGGCGTAACTTCATCTTTCATATTATGCAAAAACATTGGGCTAACTTTACTGTTTTTTTTTTTTTAAGCACAAAACTGTTTTGTTTCCAAAAAAAAACGCGTTCAAAAAATTGCTGTGCAAATACAATGCGAGATAAAAAGTTGTAACGGCCGCCATTGTATTCTCTAGGGTCTTTGCTAAAAAAGCATATATAATGTTTTGGGGTTCTATGTAATTTTCTAGCAAATAAATGATGATTTTTCCATGTAGGAGAGAAATGTCAGAATTGGTCTGGGTGTTCCAGAACGCCTGATGGCGTTCCCTGCATGTTGGGCCTCTGTATGTGGCCACGCTGTGTAAAAGTCTCACACATGGGGTATCGCCATACTCGGGAGGAATAGCAGAATGTGTTTTGGGGTGTAATTTGTGGTATGCATATGCTGTGTGTGAGAAATAACCTAATAATATGAACATTTTGTGGAAAAAAAATTAAAATAAAAAAATCTTGATTTTGCAAAGAATTGTGGGGAAAAAATGACAACTTCAAAAAACTCACGATGCCTCTTTCTGAATACCTTGGAATGTCTTCTTTCCAAAAAGGGGTCATTTGGGGGGTATTTGTACTTTTCTGGCATGTTAGGGTCTCAAGAAATGAGAGAGGCTGTCAGTACATCAGATGTGATCAAATTGATCAATTTTCAGTAATTGGTACCATAGCTTGTAGACCCCATAACTTTCACCCAGACTAAATATTATCCAATTTTTTTTTTTTTTGTTACCAAAGATATGTAGCAGTATACATTTTAGGCCAAATTTATGAAGAAAAATTACTTTTTTGCAAAATTTTATAATAGAAATGAAGAAAAATTCATTTTTTTACAAAATTTACGTTCTTTTTTCATTTATAGCGAAAAAAATAAAAACCGCAGAGGTGATCAAATACCACCAAAAGAAAGCTCTATTTGTGGGAAAAAAAGGACAAAAATTTCATTTGGTTAGAGTGTTGTATGACTGAGTTATTGCCATTCAAACTGTGAGAGCACCGAAAGCTGAAAATTGGTCTGGTTATTAAGGGGGTTTAAGTGCCCAGTGGTCAAGTGGTTAAATGATTGATTTTTATCTATTTTTAATCATTTTTAAAAGGAATCAGTTGACTTTTATGTCTCTATACCCTATAAACAGTCGTTTCAGCAAAAAAAAAATTTTCCTTTAGTGACCCTTTAAGTTAGTCATTTTGTTTCATCGTATTCGTTGTGCTAGAAGGATTTTTTTTTGGAATTTGTTTTGTATATTCAATATTTTTTAATTGATTTGAATTTCAGAAGCTGGCTATATATATTTTTTTTTATTATTATTTTTTAATCAATTCTATTTTTTTTTATTATTTTCTAATCTATTGTAATCTATTCTTTTATTTTCTATTCTATTCTGTTTTATTCAATTACATTCCTTTATTTTCTGTTCTATTCTATTCTATAATGCAGGGGTCTCCAAACTGTGGCCCGGTGACCAGATGTGGCCCTTTGCTTACTTTTATCTGGCCCTTGGAGCTTTCTTCCATCCACAGATACCAGCAATGGGTCGTAATTCCTCCTAATTACACCAATGAAGGGGCACTATTCCCCCCACTTAAACCAACAATGGGGCCCTAAGACACCAATTATGGGACACAATTCCTCCCAATGACACCAATGTTGGAGCAGAATGACTCCAATGATGAGACTCAATTCCTCCCACAGAAACCATCAATGGGGCCCAATGACACCAATGATGATACACAATTCCTCCCGATGACACCAATGACGGGCCACAATTCCTCCAAATTACATCAACAATGGGGCCCAATGGCACCAATGATGATACACAATTTCTCCCTATGACACCAATGACGGGCCACAATTCCTCCAAATTACATCAATAATGGGGCCCAATGGCACCAATGATGGTTCACAATTTCTCCCAATGACACCAATAATGGGGCCCAATGACACCAATGATGGGAGATAATTCCTCCCACTGACACCAACCATAGGGCATGTTTTTCCCCTCTGCCTTCAGCCCTTTTCTAGTCCCAATGACCACAGTCCAGTCCCCCTAAAGTCTGAAGGATAGTAAACGGGCCCTTTGATTAGAAAGTTTGGGGCCCCCTCTGCTATAAAGCTCCCTACAGTGTAAGTAGGAACCATCACCTTATTTTACTTTTACACCTTACTGTATTTATTGCAATGTTTCCACTTCAAACTCAAATTTATTCTTAAATTCAAATTCAGACCATTCGTTTTATTACAATTTATTTCAGATTAGCTGAAATGCGTTACTATTGTGATACTCCTGAAACTTTGAATAATGAAAATTATGGGCCAGATTCAGTAAGAAGTTACGTGGCTTATCTCTAGATAAGCCGCGTAACTTCTGAGATGCTCCGGCGTATCTTTTTTCTGTATTCAGAAAACAAGATACGCCGGGATTGAGCTAAGATACAAGCAGCGTAATTGTATTACGCCGTCGTATCTTAACTGCATTTTTAAGATGGCCGCTAGGGGCGTTCCCGCTGATTTACGCCTAGAATATGTAAATCAACGAGATACGCCTATTTACAAACGTATGCCTGGCCGACGCAGTGAATTTACACCGTTTACGTAAGGCGTTTTCCGGCGTAAAGATAAACCACCAAAAAGATGGCGCATCCTATTTAAAGTATGGACGTCGGGACCGCGTAGAATTTTTCAGATTTTACGTCGTTTGCGTAACTCGTACGTGAATGGGGATTTACGTCAATTACATTCACGTTGAAAACAATGCGTCGTAGCTTCATAATTTGGAGCATGCGCACTGGGATACGTCCACGGTCGGCGCATGCGCAGTTAAAAAAATACGTAAAAAACGTGGGGTCACAACACATTACCATAAAACATGCCCACCTCATTCCCATTTGAATTACCCGGGCTTACGCCCACCCATTTACGCTACCCGCCATAACTTAGCTTGGTGAATAGAGCATTTGCCTCGCTAATTTACGGCGGCGTAGCGTAAACAAGATACGCTACGCCCGCACAAACTTACGTGGGCTACCTGAATCTGGCCCAAAGACAAGTCTAGAAAAAAGCCAATCCAAGTCTAGAGAAAAGCTAAAGACAAGTCTAGAGAAAAGCCAAGACAAGTCTAGAGAAAAGCCAAAACAAGTCTAGAGATAAGCCAGGCCAAGTCTAGAGAAAAGCCAAGTCTAGAGAAGAGCCAAGTCTAGAGAAAATCCAAGCCAAGTCTAGAGAAAAGCCAAGCCAAGTCTAGAGGAAAGCCAAGCCGAGTCTAGAGAAAAAGCCAAGACAAGTCTAGAGAAAACCCAAGCTACGTCTAGAGATAAGCCAATCCAAGTCTAGAGGAAAGCCAAGCCAAGTCTAGAGAAAAGCCAAGACAAGTCTAGAGAAAAGCCAAAACAAGTCTAGAGTTCCAAGACAGCATCAAGTCCACATGGAAGTAATACAAACATTGTAACAACTTTAAAAATGTGGAGTGACAATCATAACCCCCGAATAGAGAGGGGGTGTCCTCTGATGTTGGACAGAGATAAGACCTTAGCTAGGTATGGGGACATGGATTGATCCATCACAACAAGAGAGTCGTTCTCTCCATAGGTCTGAGAAAGGATAGAACTGTGTGGGACTTTAGGAAGCTATGGGTCAGATTCAGGTAGATGGGCGCATATTTGTGCTGGCGTAGCGCAGCGCATATACGTTCCGCCGGCACAAACTAGTGAGGTAAATACAGTATTCACCAAGCACTTGCTCCTAAGTTTGCACCGGTGGAACGTAAATGTGAAGGCGCAAGTAGGTGGAAGTGAAAGTGGGTGTGACCTTATGCAAATGATGGTCTGAGCCTGGATCTGACACTTACGCCCGGCGTATCATCCACGGGGCATGGGCAGTGACCTCGACCTCTGAGCGCTTCCCTGTACGCATGCTCACAACTTCCCCGGCCCAACTTCCTGGGATATGCCGGCCCAACCGGCTTATGCCCAGCCTATAAATACGCCCAGACATGCGCCCGTCCGGCGCAAAAGTACATCCAGTCCCCCCCCCCCCAGGGAAGGTACTTTTGCTGTGAGATGGCTGCTCCCGTTCCCCACAGGCAGAGGAGGAAGAAAAACTTCAACCCCCAGGAGCTTTCTCCATGGTGCCAAAAGTCGCCAGACCAGCAGGGACAGGAAGCAGGCCATCCTGGAGGCCATTGCTGGCAGGGTGAACAGCTTTGGCTATGAGACCCGGACTGCCCAGGACATCAATAAGAAAATAAATGATGTCAGGCTGAGGGTTAAGGAGAAGCTGTCCACCATCAGGAGGCACGAGAGGGGCACGGGGGGTGGACCCACATGTGCGGTCAGCCTGACCCCGGAGGAGCAGGTGGTCGCCCACTGCTTGGAGAGGGAGCAGTTGGAGGGCGTTGAGGGCTTTGATTCAGGTGAGGAAGCCTCCAGGACAGGTAAGTGTTTTTTATCCCCTAATTGGTGTGTAGCATGTGGGGGGGGGAGAGGACATGTGCCAAGTGAGTGGGACCACCAACATGTGTATGCTTTGTGTCATCCACAGATGACGGAGCTGGGCCATCATCTGCTGTGGGCCATCCCACACCATCCCCCCTACTGCATCCGCATCCTGACCCCCTGGGTAGTGAAGAGGCAGTGCTGGAGGGGAGTACCCACACCTCTCCTGCTGAGGTTGTTGTGGAGGAGCCTGTATTTTCAGACCAGGAGCTCATTCTTTTTTTGGAGGAGTCGACCCCCTCTGCCGGGCCGTCTCACACCTCCTCCCCCATCAGGGGAAGCCCCTCAGCCTCCTCCTCCATCAGGTGAAGCCCCTCAAGGGCGACTCCTTATCCCCGGATCCAGCCATCTCCTGCCCCCAGGAAGGCCACACGGAAAACAAGGGGGGTTTCCGATGTGGTCCATGACCAGATGGCTATGGACCAGGCCAGACAGACCCAGCATATGGGGGAGATAGCTGGGCACCTGGATCGGGTGGCGGACAGGCTGGCCCCTGTCACTGACGCTGTGCTGGACGTGAGCTGCAACAGCACTGCAGTGGTCACCAGTCTGGGGGAGGTGCAGGCTGACGTGTGCTCCCTTACAGCGGCCGTCCAGGCCAACAGAGCTGCCATCCGGGCTGAGGGGAGGCAGAGGCAGCGGGACCAGCAGCATCATGCCAACCGGCAGCTCAGAATGCAGGCCCAGACTAATTACTTTCTGAGCCGGATAGCCGTGGCCTTAGAGGGCAGGCAGCCATCACCTGCCAGGAGTGGCCCACCCGGGGATGAGCCACCTCCAGATGCCCCAGCCCCCCCCAACCGAGCCTTCCTTCAGGCAGCTGAGGAGCCAGAGAGGTGGCACCAGTAGGAGCCCCCCGTCACGCAAAATGAATGGCTTATTTTTTGGCTTATTTTTTTCTTGTTTTTTATTATTTATGCTCAGGTCATGAGTTTTTTTTTTATTTGATGCTCAGTGAAACGGCTACCCAAGTAGGGAGAGGGTATCAGCCATTGGAGACGTCCTTTTCCCTGGCAAGTTGCTATGCAAATACAGTAAGTCCGGTATAAGCTCATCCACGAGAGCCAAAGGGAGAGTCAGGTCCAGTTGTAAGAAACAGAAGAAATATCCCATCGCATGCCCTCCTAAGAACGAGACTGTGCTACGTTTGGAAGGGTCAAGTATCTCAGCTTTAATAATCCAACTCTTGGTTTATATCTAGTTACAAACTTGTCAGTACTCCAGAAACAATGAAACTCTCCGCCCCCCCCCCTCCACAGGGGGGCCCCAAGGTAGCCATCCTGGCACCAGGCTAAAGAAGCCTTTCTTAATAGAGTTCAATCAAGCCCCTGAACAATACTCAATCACTTAAAGTGGATGTAAACCCCCAAAAAAAAATTTTTTTTTGATGTCACAATGTAGAGTATAAAATTTTCTATCATTTGTGTCCAGTCTTGCCACAAAGAGTTAATCCAGCACTGAGTAATCCTCTTTTATGTTCAGTGAAAACGAACAGCCTTCCAGATAAAACCCTGCCTAAATCAAAAAGTCCAGAATCTCTCTTCTTGCTTTGAGTTAGAGGTTATTTACAAATATAGCTAGGACATGTTTATCATATGTTATGTTTTGTTTACCATAACATGAGGTGATATAACATCATTACACATCCTAGTAATATACAATGAACTTTGGATCACCTCTTGTATGATAAACATGTCCACGCTATGGGCCAGATTCAGCAAGACTTGCGCTGGAGTAAATCGATATGCGCCGCGTAACTGTAAAGATGCGCCGTTGTATCTATGTGGCCGTACCCACCAAACTAGATGCGCCAGAAAACGGGCCTTTTCCGATCGGCTTAACTTTCCTTCGCCAGAGTATCGTTAGCGCATATTTTCGCTCGTCACATCCGTCGCGCCTATTGATGTGCCATGCAAATATGCAAATGAGGGAGATTTCCCGATTCGCGAACGGATTAGCACCATACGCTGGCTACATGCGCCGTGCGTATCTCGTCCGTCCGGCGCAAAGTTATTTCTACAAATAGCTGCTTTATCTTTACTCCAGACGGCCACAGGTCAGCAGGAGAGCAGCTACAGCAGCAGCGTTACCGACGAAACTAGCAAGCTGAACAACCACACGTGCAAGGACAACACCTCTGTGTGCCAACATGCCAGGGGCAGTCGCGGTCCTAGCACTAGTACTAGGTCCCCCGGTACGGAGGAGGCGGGCACGTGAGAGGATATACCGCACGCGCATGAGCCTCTTTGGCATGGAGGGTGAGAAGGTGTATCGCCTCTTCAGATTCAGCCCTGATGCAATACTTGAACTAACCACAACCCTCCAGGGTGACATCACCAGCAAGACACACCGCTCACAAGCAGTGCAGCCACTGGTGAAGGTACTGGCAACACTCCATTTCCTTGCAAGTGGATCATTCCAGCGTACAAGTGGAGTGGTGGCTGGGATGTCACAGTCCTCCATGAGCAGATGTGTGCACCAGGTTGTCCCCGCAATCCTCAGACGCATGTCCAACCAGTTCATCAGACCCACCACTGAGGAGCTGCGGCTGAAGGCAATGACAGATTTCTACAACATTGCAGGATTCCCATGCACTGTGGGGGCAATTGATTGCACACATGTGGCACTCCAGCCCCCCAGTGCCACAGAGCACACATACCGCAATCGGAAGCATTGGCACTCCATCAACGTACAGGTGATAGCTGATGCCCAACGCCTCATATGGCACGTCCGTGCCAAACACCCCCGATCCAGCCATGACAGCTTCATATACAATCAGAGCCCCATCCCAACGGAATTCGAACAGAACATGTATGGGGACAGCTGGCTGGTTGGTGAGTGACATGGGTGGCAGGCATGACTATCCCCTCCCATGATGCACACATCACAAGGGCCACATGCATGACTAACATCCTCCTGTCTTTTCCCTTACAGGTGACTCTGCATATGCACTGGGACCCCATCTAATGACTCCTTTCCGGAACCCCCAAACCAGAGGAGAGAGAAAATACAATGAAGCACACATCAAAACCCGTGCAGTGGTGGAGCAAACATTTGGGCTCCTGAAGTCCCGTTTCCGCTGCCTGGATAAGTCTGGGGGGGGCCCTATTGTATTCCCCTACCTTTGTGTGTCATATCATCGGTGCATGTTGCATTCTGCACAACTTTGCCATTAGAAAAGGCCTGCAGATTGACATACGTGATGAACTGACCCCCCAACCAGACAGCCCCCCCCCTGCCAGAGGAGACCCATTCAGCTGATGGAAGAGCAGTCAGGAGGGTCCTCGCCGTAGGCATCTTTGGACACTAAACAAATACAATGATCACACGGAAAATGCATGCATGCACACCACTGATGTCCCTAGATCACACACACCACATCCACATCGCATTGGATTAACCCAAGTCCAACATGTAGGACTTGGGAGCAGCAACACCAGCGTCAAGGCCCCAATGATGTCGCTGTTCATTCATACACCTTTCACACGTCATTCACACAGCCGTGGGGATAACTTCTCCACCACGGCCGAGGGTGACACCCCTTACTGGCAGGAGTGCCACCCCTCACATTCACACACCATTCACACTGCAACGTGTGCAGTATCAAAAAAAAAATATCTCATATCCTGAGCATAATCACAAATAAAAAAACTCATAACCTGAGCATTAAGAATAAAATAAAAATCTCATGTCCTGAGCATTAAGAAACAAAAAAAAAATCTCATGTCCTGAGCATTAAGAATAAAATAAAAATCTCATGTCCTGAGCATTAAGAAACAAAAATAAATCTCATGTCCTGAGCATTAAGAAAATAAAAAATAAATAAAAATCATCTGGGATGCCAGGGGCTCCTTCTGGTGGCCCCTCTCTGGCTCCTCAGCTGCCTGGATGGAGTGGGTGGGGGTGGGGGGGCATCTGGAGGTGGCTGATCCCCGGGTGGGCCACTCCTGGCAGGTGTGGCCTGCATGCCCTCCAAGGCCATGGCTATCCGGCCGAGGTACGAGTTGGTCTGGGCCTGCATCCTGAGCTGCTGGGCCTGCATCCTGAGCTGCCGGGTGACTTGGTAATGCTGGGCCCGCCGACTCTGCCTCCCCTGGTCCCGGATAGCAGCAGTGTTTGCCTGGACGGCTGCAGTGAGGTGCCTTATATCACCCTGCACCTCCCCCAGACTGGTCACCACTGCAGCGCAGTTGCAGCTAAAATCCTGCACTGCATTGGATATCTGGGCCACGGAGCACAGGTTGTCAGCCACTCTGTCCAGGTGCCCAACTATGAATGAGGATGAGATAGTAGGTGATGGCGCCTCTCAATTAATGAATTACAATGTGTAAATAAAATTAAAAAATTAAAATACATAAAGTGCTTATCCAATATATCCTTATAGTGAGGTCCACATAGGACTTGGTATTGGTGTGTGAATCAAACCATGTAATGAACCAAAAAACTTGTAAACAAAGTGACCATAGTAGTGGTTCAGAAAAAAATAAAATAATTAATAATAAAAATAATAAATATGATAAATAAATAATAAATAAATGAACAGTTAAAGTGCTCTGTGCCGTGAAAATCAACTGCTACTATTTTTTACAGTCCATGCAAAAAAAAAGGTGCTTTGTGCTTCATATAGTATATTGCAGATGACAGTGTTCACTCTGTGATCCCTCTTTTCATGCTCTGTTGGGTCCCTCACTCACCAGATCCAGGTACCCAATTAAGGGTAGGAAGCCTTCACAGTATTAGCCCTGTGTTGCTCTCTGGCAAGTATCCACTTGTTTGGACCCCTTCAGTCTGACATATAGCTCAGAAGAGAGAGAATGCCCACATAGGGCCAGATTCAGGTAGATGAGAGTATCTTTCCTCTGGAGTAACGCTTCTCATTTACGTTACTCTGAAGACCCTTTCAGCGCAAGTCCTGTAATTCACATAGCAGTTGCGCGTAAACTTGCGCCAGAGTAACGATAATGCGCTGGCGTAACCCGACGCAAGTGGAAGTGGGTGTGATCATATGTAAATGATGGGCGAAGCCCAGCGCAGAGGCTTACGTTCAGCGCATCATCCACGGAGCATGCGCAGTGAGTGCGGCTCCACTCGCCCCCCTTGTGCGCATGCTCACAACTTCCGTCGGCACCACTTCCTGGGAAACGTCAGCGCAATGCGTTCCGCTGGGCGCTTAAAAGCGCTGGCGGAAACGCCATTCCGGCGCAAAAGTAGTTCCGCTTCCCCCCACCCCAGGGAAGATACTTTTGTGCTGTGATGGCTGCTCCCGCTACCCCCAGAGAGAGGAGGAACCTGAATTTTAATGCCCAGGAGGTCTCAGTGATCATTTCGGCAATGGAGAGGGATAATGAATTTCTCCATGGCAAAAAAAGCCGGAAGACCAGCCGGGAAAGGAAGCAGGGCATCCTGGAGTCGATTGCTGCCAGGGTCAATGTCCTGGGCTACTCCACCCGGACTGCTGGGGACATACAAAAAAAAATAAATGACCTGCGGCGCAAGGTGAGGGACAAGGTGGCCTCCATCAGGAGGTATGAGAGGGGCACAGGTGGTGGTCCCCCATGTCCTGTCACCCTGACCGCAGAGGAGGAGGTGGTTGCTCGCTGCCTGGAGAGGGAGCAGGTGGAGGGGGTCGCAGGCTATGACTCCGTGGAGGAAGGCACAAGGACAGGTAAGTGTTTTATAATCCCCTATTTGTTGTTTAACATTTGGGGGGGGGGGGTACATGTGCCAAGTGTGTGGGACCACCAACATGTGTCTGCTTTGTGTCATCCACAGATGACGGAGCTGGGCCATCATCTGTCAGCGTGCATTCCACCCCATCCCCCCCACGCCATCGTGTGCCTGAGCCACTGGGTGGTGAAGAGGTTGTGGAGGAGGAGAGTGGCCACACCACACCTGCCGAGGTGGTTGTGGAGGATCCTGCTGTGGCAGAGCAGGACTTTTCATTAGTGTTGTCTGTCTCCTCCCCTTCTCCTGGGCCGTCTGTCGTCCCCTCCCCCATCCTTGGAAGCCCCTCAAGGGCGACTCCTTCCACCCGAGGACATCCATCTTCTGGCCCCAGGAAGGCGACCCAGAAGACCAGGGGGGTGTCTGATGGTATACAGGACCAGTTGGCGAGGGATCACGCCAGGCAGACGGAACAGATTGGGGCCATAGCGGTGCACTTGGAGAAAGTGTCTGACAGCCTGGGCTCCGTTGCCAACCTCAGCAACGCAGTGCAGGATGTCAGCTGTAATTGCGCTGCAGTGGTCACCACTTTGGGGGAGGTGCAGGGGGATATTCGGCACCTTACTGCAGCCGTCCAGGCCAACAGTGCTGCCATCCGGGACCAGGGGAGGCTGAGTCGGCGGGCCCAGCACTACCAGGTCACCCGTCAGCTCCGGATGCAGGCCCAGACCAACTCCTACCTTGGACGGATAGCCAGGGCCTTGGAGGGCACGCAGGCCACACCTGCCAGGAGTGGCCCACCTGGGGATCAGCCACCTCCAGATGCCCCCCCACCCCCACCCACTCCATCCAGGCAGCTGAGGAGCCAGAGAGGGGCCCCCAGAAGAAGCCCCCGGCATCCCCGATGAGGCCTTTTTTTTTTGTTGTTTTATATTTTTGATTTGGACATACTCAGGTCATGAGTTTATTTTTTCTTTTTCTCAGGTTATGAGATTTTGTTTCTTTTAATTATCAGGATATGATATTATTAATTTATTTTTGCACTGCACACGGTCAGGAGTGCAGGGGACAGTGTGAATGGTGTGTGAATGTGAGGGGGTGGCACTCCTGAAAGTAAGGGGTGTCACCCTCGGCCGTGGTGGTAAAGTTGACCCCACGGCTGAATGAATCACGTGTGAAAGGTGTGTGAATGGACAGTGACATCATTGGGGCCTTGACGCTGGCGTTACTGCTCCCAACTCCTACATGCTGGACTTGGGCTAATCCAATGCGATGTGCATGTGGTGTGTGTGATCCAGTGGTGTACACGCGTGCACTGTCTGTGTGATTAATGTTTTGGTTTAGTGTCCAAAGATGCCTACGGCGAGGACCCTCCTGACTGCTCTTCCATCAGCAGACTGGGTGTCCTCTGGCAGGGGGGGGCTGTGTGGGTCGGGGGTCAGGTCATCACGTATGTCAATATGCAGGCCTTTTTTCATAGCAAAGTTATGTAGTATGCAACATGCAGCGATGATCTGACACACAAAGGTAGGGGAATACAATAGGGTCCCCCCGGACTTATCCAGGCAGCGGAAACGGGACTTCAGGAGCCCAAATGTTTGCTCCACCACTGCACGGGTTTTGATGTGTGCTTCATTGTATTTTCTCTCTCCTCTGGTTTGGGGGTTCCGGAAAGGAGTCATTAGATGGGGTCCCAGTGCATATGCAGAGTCACCTGTAAGGTAAAAGACAGGAGAATGTTAGTCATGCATGTGCGATTTCTGTTGTGCATCACGGGAGGGGATAGTCATGCCTGCCACCCATGTCACTCACCAACCAGCCAGCTGTCCCCATACATGTTCTGGTTAAATTTTGCTGGGATGGGGCTCTGATTGTATATGTAGCTGTCATGGCTGGACCCTGGGTGTTTGGCACGGACGTGCCATATGAGGCGTTGGGCATCAGCTATCACCTGTACGTTGATGGAATGCCAATGCTTCCGATTGCGGTATATGTGCTCTGTGGCACTGGGGGGCTGTAGGGCCACATGTGTGCAATCAATGGCCCCCACAGTGCGTGGGAATCTGGCAATGCTGTAGAAATCTGTCATAGCCTTCTGCCGCAGCTCCTCAGTGGTGGGTCTGATGAACTGGTTGGACATGCGTCTGAGGATTGCAGGGACAACCTGGTGCACACATCTGCTTATGGAGGATTGTGACATCCCAGCCACCACTCCACTTGTACGCTGGAATGATCCACTGGCAAGGAAATGAAGTGTTGCCAGGACCTTCACCAGTGGCTGCACTGCTTGTGAGCGGTATGTCTTGCTGGTGATGTCACCCTGCAGGGTTGTGGTTAGTTCAAGTATTGCAACAGGGCTGAATCTGAAGAGGCGATACACCTCCTCCTCCCCCATGCCAAAGAGGTTCATACGAGTGCGGTATATCCTCTCACGTGCCCGCCTTCTTGGTTCCGGGGGACCCATCAGTAGTTCTAGGACCACAATTGCCCCTGGCATGTTGGCACACAGAGGTGTTGTCCTTGCAAGTGGGGGTGCTCAGCAAGCTCCTATCGTCGGTAACGCTGCTGTAGCTGCTCTCCTGCTGACCTGTGACCGTCTGGAGTAAAGATAAAGCAGCCTTTTGTAGAAATAACTTTGCGCCGGACGGACCAGATACGCGCGGCGCATGTAGCCAGCGTATGGTGCTAATCCGTTCGTGAATTGGGAAAAATACCTCATTTGCATATTTGCAGGGGAAATCAATGGGCGCGACTGATGCGCCCAGCGAAAATAAGCGCTGACGATACTCTGGCGTCGGAACGTTCCGCCGGTCGCAAATGACCCGTTATTGGGCGCATCTAGTTTGCTGGGTACGGGCACATAGAAACGACGGCGCATCATCACAGTTACGCGGCGCATATCCAAATACTCCAGCGCAAGTGTTCGTGAATCTGGCCCATAGTGTAGTATTGTTGATAAAAATGTATTTTACATAAAAGGTCAGGTACTCACATTAAAAAGATTAAAATCAAGCATATGTGATATCTCACGAGTGTTTTGCGTCTGGAGCATGCTCCAGATGATGTCATTAGACGAAACCGGTCGAGCAGCACAGCATCCAGACGCAAAACACTCGTGAGATATCACATATGCTTGATTTTAATCTTTTTAATGTGAGTACCTGACCTTTTATGTAAAATAAATTGTTATCAACAATACTACACTATGTGGGCATTCTCTCTCTTCTGAGCTATATGTCAGACTGAAGGGGTCCAAACAAGTGGATACTTGCCAGAGAGCAACACAGGGCTAATACTGTGAAGGCTTCCTACCCTTAATTGGGTACCTGGATCTGGTGAGTGAGGAGGGACCCAACAGAGCATGAAAAGAGGGATCACAGAGTGAACACTGTCATCTGCAATATACTATATGAAGCACAAAGCAACTTTTTTTTGCATGGACTGTAAAAAATAGTAGCAGTTGATTTTCACGGCACAGAGCACTTTAACTGTTCATTTATTTATTATTTATTTATCATATTTATTATTTTTATTATTAATTAAAAAAAAAAATTCTGAACCAGTACTATGGTCACTTTGTTTACAAGTTTTTTGGTTCATTACATGATTTGATTCACACACCAATACCAAGTCCTATGTGGACCTCACTATAAGGATATATTGGATAAGCACTTTATGTATTTTTATTTTTTAATTTTATTTACACATTGTAATTCATTAATTGAGAGGCGCCATCACCTACTATCTCATCCCCATTCACTTTCCACTTTCCACTTCGGTGGAATTACATGTAGGGGCAGCCACTTAATAACATATACATCTATATTAACACCACTGGCACACTTAAAAATATCAAGTCCGTAGCGCGGGTTCTACCTACTCCCTTCTTCAGGTGCCCAACTATGTCCCCCATTTGCTGCGTCTGCCTGGCGTGATCCCTCGCCACCTGGTCCTGGACCAGATCAGACACCCCCCTGGTCTTACGGGTGGCCTTCCTGGGGCCAGGAGATGGTTGTCCCCGGGGGGATGGAGTCGCCCTTGAGGGGCTTCCTAGGATAGGGGAGGGTATCCCACACACTTGGCACATGTACCCTCCCCCCCCCCCACATGCAACACACCAAAAAGGGGGTAAAAATCACTTACCTGTCCTGGAGCCTTCCTCCATGGAGTCATATCCAGGGACCCCCTCCAACTGCTCCCTGTCCAGGCAGCGGGCGACCACCTCCTCCTCCGTGGTCAGGCTGACCGCACATGGGGGTCCACCACCCGTGCCCCTCTCATGCCTCCTGATGGTGGCCACCTTGCCACGGACCTTGCGCCGCAGGTCATTTTTTTTTTTTTGGATATCGCCAGCAGTCCAGGTGGAGTACCCCAAAACATTCACCCTGCCAGCAGTGGTCTCCAGGATGCCCTGCTTCCTCTCCCGGCTGGTCTTCCGACTTTTTTTGCCATGGAGGAAGTCATTAAAAGTCTCCATAGCCGAGATGATAACCTCCTGGGAATTGAAATTGAGGTTCCTCCTCTGTTTGGGGGGAGCGGGAGCAGCCATCTCTTTGCAAAAGTAACTTCCCTGGGGTGGGGGGAAACGGAAATACTTTTGCGCCGGAATGGCGCTTCCGCTGGCGCTTTTATATGCGCACGGAACACATTGCGCTGACGTTTCCCGTGAAGTGGTGCCGACGGAAGTTGTGAGCATGCGCACAGGGGGCCGAGTGAAGCCTCACTCACTGCGGATGCTTCGTGGATGATGCGCTGAACGTAACCCTCTGCGCTCGGCTCCGCCCATCATTTACGTATGATCACACCCACTTCCACTTGCGTCGGGTTACGCCAGCGCATTTCCGTTACTCCGGCGCAACTTTAGGAGCAAGTGCTATGTGAATAACAATACTTGCTCCTACAGTTTCGCCGGAGTAACGTAGATGAGAAACGTTACTCCAACTTAAAGATTCGCCCATCTACCTGAATCTGGCCCTATATTTGTAAATAACCTGTTACTGAAAGCAAAAACAGAGAAACAGACTTAAAGGGGTTGTAAAGGTACACGTTTTTTTACCTTAAAGCGGATCTCCACCCTAAAGTGAAGATCCGCTGATCCGAACACTCCCCCCCTCCGGTGTCACAATTGACACCTTTCAGGGGGGAGGGGGGTGCAGATAGACATGTATCTGCACCCACTTCCGGCCCAGCATTCACGGGCAAAAGACGGGCATTACATCACATCCCGTCTCCCGCCCGTTGTGTGCTGGGAACACTCGGCTCCCAGCACACAGCTGGAGCCAATCGCGGGCGCAGCGCGACTCGCGCATGCGCCGTAGGGAACCGGGCAGTGAAGCCGCAGCGCTTCACTTCCTGGTTCCCTCACCGTGGATGGAGGGGGAGCAGCAGGGTGATGAGCGATCGCTCATCCTCTGCTGCGGACGGCGCTGGACTCCAGGACAGGTAAGTGTCCTAATATTAAAAGTCAGCAGCTGCAGTATTTGTTGCTGCTGGCTTTTAATATTTTTGTATTTGTGAACCATCCGCTTTAATGCATCCTATGCATTAAGGTAAAAAAACATCTCACAGCACCGAGCTAGGCTGGGCGGATTGATCGCAGCGCAGCCATTGGCTAGCGCTGCTGTCAATCAGAGCGGATGACGCGGCGCGCCGGGGGCGGAGCCGAGTGATACAGTCGGCGGCTATGGCCGCCGCTGTATCATGGGAGCGCGCTCGCAAAAGCTTTCCTCCATGCGAGCGCCCTCGCATGAAGAGGGAAAGCTTTTGCGAGGAGGAGCCCAGACAGCCGCCAAGGGACCCCAGAAGACAGCTTTCCGGGCCACTCTGTGCAAAAAAGAACTGCACAGTGGAGGTAAGTATAACATGTTTGTTATTTTTTTTTTAAAAAGCCCTGACTTTAGTGTCCCTTTAACCTAATTTGGCATGTTTTTATCTGAAGTCCGGTTAATTTGCACTGGACTTTAAAAGAGGATTACTCAGCGCTGGATTAACTCTGTGTGGCAAGACTGGGCACAGATGATAGGAAATCTTATACTCTACATCGTGACATCAACAAAAAAAATTGGGGTTTACATCCACTTTAAGGATAAACACAGGTCTTTCACACACAATAGATCAATTAACCTTTGGGGATAGACAGGTGCATTAGCTACCTAATCCATATCTAGACAGACAGACACCTCATAATATCCCACTGCATGAATATTATAGATGTACAGGCAAAATACATAGTTCCGTTACACTGCTCCCCTTTTGTGGAACACTCCGGCAGACCTGGATTGATCCTTTTCAGGTCAACTTGGGGATGTCCGGTCTGCTGTTAGGGTAAAAGTTCCGTTTGCCTGCACAGTCCATCGGCATTGCCATTAAATCTGCCAGGTCGGTAGCTGATGGTGAAGGTGAATAATGGAATTCAGTTCTGGAACAGTCACTTGCTTTGCTCTCTCAATGGCTCCCAAAACCTGTTGCTGATGCTCTTGGGAGAGATAAGGCACCACCTGAGCGCAGATCCCATTTAACCTTTTGACAATTTCAGCCTGTTTGTGCATTTCAATGTTCAAGCCACGGGACATCTCATAATACATGACGTATCTCTGGCCAACTTGTCACATTCCCATTTTAGACTGTAATATTGGGCCGGATCTACAGTACATGTAAGGGCAGGTAGTCTTACCCGGGTCTCAGCAGCAAGCGAGTTGGTTCCAGCAACGCCGGTTGGGGGCACAGGTAGTCACTGTGTAGGCTTCAGCGGGGCACATCGGGGCGTACGCAGAAACAAGGGGGGCCAAATCATTCCCCAGTAGTACATCTGCTGGCAAATCCTTCATCACCCCCACATTCACATGTCCCGAACCCACCCCCTAATCCAGGTGAACCTGGGCAACGGAAAGGAAGACGGTGCCTCCTGCTACTCTTACAGCTACGGTGTCTCCGGTGTGCTGGCTCTCTGAAATGAGTTTCTTCTGTAGCAGTGTCATCGTGGCCCCAGTATCACGTAACCCGTTGGCTGCCTTTCCATTGACCCAGACAGTCTGCCTGTGTTGCTGCCTGTTGTCCTGGTTAGCTGCTTGTATCGGATCTGCCTCATGCAGAACACCCCAATGTTCTACCTCCCCAACGCCGTGGGCCGCAGGCATGGATGTGTGGGGGTTCCCCCTTTCTGGCTGTCTCCATGACTGTGACTGCGTGGGTGGATTTAATGAACAGTCTGACTTTTTGTGCCCTGGTTGTTTTTGAATCAGAGCGATACTAGCCCCGGTATCTCTTAGGCCTTGTGCTACTTGTCCATTCACCCGTACCTCCTGACGGTGATGCTGACGGTTATCTGGAGAGGCCACTTGTATTGAGTCTGCCTCATACAAAATTCCCAGACATTACTCAGGGCCCACCTCAGTCTCTAGGCAGTGGGCCGCAGAGGGCCGTGATGGAGTGACCTCTGTGTTGGGTGTTGGGGCATCTCCAGTTGTTATTTGTAGCTCTCAAAGGACAAAAACTAGCAATATGTCCCGTGTTGCTGCAGCGATGGCACGTCACCCTAGACGAATCCCGGGGGTAGTTGTTGGGTTCCTGAGGACGTGGTGGTCCTGGTGGTATCTGGTGCAGTGAGCACTGTCTCTCAAAATCAGCCAAATATCCATCTATTTCCTCATCACTTTCTACAAAAGCTTTAAATGCAGTGAACGGTATTTTCTTTCCTGTAGCAGCGGGTGGGGAAGTAGGAGCTACGTGTGTAATGGGCTGTCTAGCTCTTATCAGTTCCAGTTCTTGTCCCCTCTTGGTTTGAATCTCCTCTCTTGCTTCCCGAAACAGCTGGTTTATTAGTTCCGTAGACGTTTCTGGATACAAGGATAATCTCCGCTGTACAATATCAGTAATTACATCTTCCTCGCTGACAGGTGCTAGAGGTTCCGCTCCTTCCATGGATCCATCCATTTGGTCCAGCTCCAGCAGATCCGCTATGAGCTCCCTCCGTGGTCTGTTACTGGCACTCCTACCACGACTCTCCAATAAATCTTTTAGTGTGGTTCTTTTCAGCCTGGCGTACTGAGACTCCATTCAGAACTTGCTCCTTGGATAAAAGGACCATCCCGCCGCTGCCAACCAATGTAACGGCTACCCAAGTAGGGAGAGGGTATCAGCCATTGGAGACGTCCTTTTCCCTGGCAAGTTGCTATGCAAGTAAGTCTGGTATAAGCTCATCCACGAGAGCCAAAGGGAGAGTCAGGTCCAGTTGTAAGAAACAGAAGAAATATCCCATTGCATGCCCTCCTAAGAACGAGACAGTGCTACGTTTGGAAGGGTCAAGTATCTCAGCTTTAATAATCCAACTCTTGGTTTATATCTAGTTACAAACTTGTCAGTACTCCAGAAACAATGAAACTCTCCGCCCCCTCCCTCCACAGGGGGGCCCCAAGGTAGCCATCCTGGCACCAGGCTAAAGAAGCCTTTCTTAATAGAGTTCAATCAAGCCCCAGAACAATACTCAATCACTTAAGGATAAACACAGGTCTTTCACACACACAATAGATCAATTAACCTTTGGGGATAGACAGGTGCATTAGCTACCTAATCCACATCTAGACAGACAGACACCTCATAATATCCCACTGTGGGAACGCCCCTAGAAGCCATCTTAAAAATGCAGTTAAGATACGACGGCGTAATATAATTACGCCGCTCGTATCTCAACTCAATCCCGGCGTATCTTGTTTTCTGAATACATAAAAAAGATACGCCGGCGCATCTAAGAAGTTACACGGCTTATCTAGAGATAAGCCTCGTAACTTCTTACTGAATCTGGCCCATAATCTCCATCCCTAAATTGCAAGACTAACTGTGGGGGGAGGGGGGCGAACAGTGGGACTTTATATGAAGCATGCAAAGTAAATGGGTACAAATATGTCTGGGGCCGCGTACACACGATCAAATTCATCTGCTGGAAACGGTCCGACGGACCGTTTCAGCAGACAAATTCGATCGTGTGTACGGGTGGACAGACGGGTTTTTCCAGCAGACAAATTTTAAGCATGCTTTAAAATCTATCTGCTGGGAACCGTCCGTCCGACATGTCTGCTGGTTAGTACACTAACCAGCAGACATATCTGTTCGCACATGCGTCGAATGGATTCGACGCGTGCGCGGAAGTGTTTTACTTCCTGGTGACGGTGACGTGGCGGCTTCACCGCCACGTCACCACGCTGTCTGCCGGCGGGGATTTTGGTTTGAACGTGTGTACACGATCAAACCAATCTATCCCAGCAGACAAATCCGATCAAAGCGGTCTGTCAGACCGCTTTGATCGGATTTATTTAATGGTGTGTACGTGGCCTGGCTGGTGACTGGTAATAATATGCAAACTGCTATATAATAGTAAACAAGGAATAATTTTATATAAGGATAAAATATTTATTCCATATAAAGTCTAATGGCATAATAAAATATTAATACATGGTATTGCCAGACAGACTCTTTTGATGCATATGAATAAAAATGTAAAATATATGCATAGTATCAGCATAGTACAGTAGGATTGCAGATTATTCCTAGATGGTAACAATGTGAGTAGCACCCAATTTATCGACGTGTTTCATAGAAAAGCTCCACTCATCAGGAGCATATGCAATGGTGCTCTGCTCTTATCTACAGCTACCTAAGAACTAAAATTGATCTGACTACTTTCTTGCTTAGACCCCCTGCCTGGACCTGACGACTCTCTTGCTTGAACACCCTGCCTGGACCTGACTACTCTCTTGCTTGGACCCCCTGCCTGGACCTGACTACTCTCTTGCTTGGACCCCCTGCCTGGACCTGACTACTCTCTTGCTTGGACCCCCTGCCTGGACCTGACTACTCTCTTGCTTGGACCCCCTGCCTGGACCTGACTACTCTCTTGCTTGGACCCCCTGCCTAGACCTGACTACACTCTTGCTTGGACCCCCTGCCTGGACCTGACTACTTTCTTGCTTGGACCCCCTGCCTGGACCTGACTACTCTCTTGCTAGGACCCCCTGCCTAGACCTGACTACTCTCTTGCTTGGACCCCCTGCCTGGACCTGACTACTCTCTTGCTTGGACCCCCTGCCTGGACCTGACTTCTCTCTTGCTTGGACCCCCTGCCTGGACCTGACTACTCTCTTGCTTGGACCCCCTGCCTAGACCTGACTACACTCTTGCTTGGACCCCCTGCCTGGACCTGACTACTTTCTTGCTTGGACCCCCTGCCTGGACCTGAATACTCTCTTGCTTGGACCCCCTACCTAGACCTGACTACTCTCTTGCTTGGACCCCCTGCCTGGACCTGACTACTCTCTTGCTTGGACCCCCTGCCTGGACCTGACTATTCTCTTGCTTGGACTCCTACCTGGACCTGACTACTCTCTTGCTTGGACCCCCTGCCTGGACCTGGCTACTCTCTTGCTTGGACCCCCTGCCTGGACCTGACTACACTCTTGCTTAGACACCCTGCCTGGACCCAACTACTCTCTTGCTTGGACCCCCTGCCTGGACCTGACTATTCTCTTGCTTGGACCCCTGCCTGGACCTGACTACTCTCTTGCTTGGACCCCCTACCTGGACCTGACTACTCTCTTGCTTGAACCCCCTGCCTAGACCTGACTGCTCCCTTGCCTTCTGCCTGCCTTGATCTCCACCTGACCTGTGCACAGTCCACCCTCTTGTGTGGCAGCCCCGTAAACTGTCTCCACATACGCCATTCATTTCCAGGGGCTATCCTGAGGGCTGGGACTTTGTAACAGTTTGCAGCAAAGAAAATTGGGACCCCTAGGTTTCCTGGCCCCTCTCCATCAGGAGCTATCATGAGGACCAACTGGCACATAGATACAGCACCCCGGGTGAGGCTGCATCACCTGCCCGACAGCAAGGTGTGTCTGGGAGGAAGATGGAGATGGTAGCAGCATGAACATATCCAAAAAAAGTGTCACCCACCTCAGAAAGCATTAGGTTCCTCTCCTCTGTCACCCCAGTTAGATTAGCCCTTCCAGTGAAAATATCTTTAATCCCAAGTTCATCCAGGGAGCTTTTCAGTTTGTATTTATGGTCAAGTTGGAATTTTGGGAAGAAGATCTCAGTTTCCCTGGATAAATGAAAACACACAGATTTCAGTCTAAAAGTATGCGTTGTACATTAGACACGATACCTCACTCATTTATAATAAAACAATTTAACCCATGTCTTTATGGAACTGGTCCACACTGGTCAAGCCATGTCTTTATGGGGCTGGTCCACACTTGCGAACCCATGTCCTTATGGAGCTGGTCCACACTGGTTAACCCATGTCTTTATGGAGCTGGTCCACACTGGTCAACCCATGTCTTTATGGAGCTGGTCCACACTGGTCAACCCATGTCCTTATGGAGCTGGTCCACACTGGTTAACCCATGTTTTTTTGGAGCTGGTCCACACTGGTGAACCCATGTCTATATTGAGCTGGTCCACACTGGTCAACCCATGTCCTTATGGAGCTGGTCCACACTGGTATAGCCATGTCCTTATGGAGCTGGTCCACACTGGTTAACCCATGTCTTTATGGAGCTGGTCCACACTGGTCAACCCATGTCCTTAAGGAGCTGGTCCACACTGCTTAACCCATGTCTTTATGGAGCTGGTCCACACTGGTTAACCCATGTCTTTATGGAGCTGGTCCACACTGGCCAACCCATGTCATTATGGAGCTGGTCCACACTGCCGAACCCATGTCTTTTTGGAGCTGGTCCACACTGGTCAACCCATGTCTTTATAGAGCTGGTCCACACTGGTCAACCCATGTCTTTATGGAGCTGGTCCACACTGGTGAACCCATGTCTCTATGGAGCTGGTCCACACTGGCCAACCCATTTTATTATGGAGCTGGTTCACACTGGTGAACCCATGTCTTTTTGGAGCTGGTCCACACTGGTCAACCAATGATTTTATGGAACTGGTCAACACTGGTCACCCCATGTCTTTATGGAGCTGGTCCACACTGGTCAACCCATGTCTTTATGGAGCCGGTCCACACTGGTCAACCCATGTCTTTATGGAGCTGGTCCACACTGGTCCCCCCACGTCTTTATGGAGCCGGTCCATACTGGTATAGCTATGTCTTTATTGAGCTGGTCCACACTGGCCAACCCATGTCTTAATGGAGCTGGTCCACACTGGTCGACCCATGTCTTTATGGGCTGGTCCACACTGGTCAACCCATGTCTTTATGTAGCTGGTCCACACTGGTTAACCCATGTCTTAATGGAGCTGGTCCACACTGGTCACTCCATGTCTTTATGGAGCTGGTCCACACTTGTATAGCCATGTCTTTATTGAGCTGGTCCACACTGGTCAACCCATGTCTTTATGGAGCTGGTCCACACTGGTCAACCCATGTTTTTATAGAGCTGGTCCACACTGGTCAACCCATGTCTTTATAGAGCTGGTCCACACTGGTTAACCCATGTCTTTATGAGCTGGTTCACACGGGTATAGCCATGTCTTTATAGAGCTCGTCCACACTGGTCAACCAATGTCTTTATGGAGCTGGTCCATACTGGTCAACCCATGTCTTCATGGAGCATGCTTTGTACACAGGGGCACAGTCATGCTGGAACAGAAAAGGGTCTTCGCCAAAGCGTTACAACAAGGATAGATCGGTACAATTGTTGCTGTTACATTAGTCACCCCCTTCACTGGAAGAACCTGGACTCATTCACCAATGATTTTGGTGACAATGGTTACCAGGACAAAGGGGGTGAAACTACCTAGTGGAGACATAGACAGCTATATAAACTTGACAGGGGTTCTAATCCTTCCCTGGCTATCCAAACTGCTCTGACTCTACATACACTTTAACTACTTGCCGACCGCCCGCCGTCATATTACTGCGGGACGGTGGCACTGTTTCGCGAGAGCACGTAGCTCTACGTCCTCTCTTTTGCTGACAACGTTCCTGTCAGCGGGGGAAACGCTGATTTTCTGTTCATACAATGTATGAACAGAAGATCAGTGATTTCCCCTAGTGAGTCCACCCCCCCCATACAGTTAGAACACAAACAGGAACACACAATCGCAAAGATGATCAAACACCACCAAAAGAAAGCTCTATTTGTGGGGAAAAAAGGACGCCAATTTTATTTGGGAGCTACGTCGCACGACCGCGCAATTGTCAGTTAAAGCGACGCAGTGCCGAATCACAAAAAGTGCTCTGGTCTTTGGACAGCAATATGGTCCGGGGCTAAAGTGGTTAATAGCCTTCTTTGTACTGTATATATAGTATATATTGTATATTGTACTGTAAATATAGTATATATTATATATTGTACTGTATATATAGTTTATGGTCGTGGCCCTCTGACCGAGAGTGATGTGGATCACATAAACACGCGACAAGACTTACAACATAAATAGACCTGAAGTGTGCCTTGGTGGTCTGGTCAGTATGCCAAGAAAAGGGGGCATACCCAAAGTAAGTAATGGGTAGTTAATTGAAGAAGGATATGCTGAGAAGTGCCCTGAAAAAGGGAAGGGCGGGAGGGTGTTGAATGCGATTGAATGCGCAGACTCACGGACATGAGGTGAGCTGGGAAGAGTCGGCCCAGTGACGTGTAGTACTGCACACTGAACCGACAAAGAGCATGTGTGAGTGGGCTGCTTAAATACCCTCCGGGCCCCTCCCATAAACTCAGGCCACCATACTGGCCTTCTTATTTATGGTCGTGGCCCTCTGACCGAGAGTGATGTGGATCACATAAACACGCGACAAGACTTACAACATAAATAGACCTGAAGTGTGCCTTGGTGGTCTGGTCAGTATGCCAAGAAAAGGGGGCAAAAGACTCAGATAGGGAAATAGCTTATATTGATTTCTTGTATTTATTGAGCCAGCTTGGGTGCAAAACAAGGAGACTTCCCATCAGCCTGGTATCTTGATTACGTGGTCTGGTACTCCCTGTTGTGAGGCAGATGAGGCTGCTCTAATTCGGAAAGAATGTCCTGAGAACAGACTGGCATTTGAAGCCCAAGTTGCTTAGGATTCTGACATGCTTGATAAACTGGCTGCCACTCAGGGAGCTGGTTTGGAAAGGGTAACAACTGGTAACAACCCAGATTGGCTGGGTAGATGGAGCAGTAGTCGGTCAAACACCGTCACTGGGCGTCAGGCATTGTTAGTCTGAAACAGGTTGATGTCAACCCCCGGGGCTGGTTTGTTGCGTTTGCCGACTGAGAGTGTAGGGGTTCGAAAGCGAGTCGGGTGGCGTCGGAGCAGTGACTGACTGCCGGAGCCACTGACTGTAAATTCACTAGGTCGTAGGGAACTGTAGAAGGCCTGGTAGATGGCTGCTAGGATGACTATGCTGGGCAAGGCCCTAAATGGGGAACGAGTAAGGATTTCAGACATGTGCCTAAAGAGGGCACTCTTGAAAGGTAGGCGCTTGCCACTGACTACAGGTTGGTGCTCCTGTATGCTCTGTAGGAGGGACTTGACTGCATGGGCTCGAGAATACTGACAGTTTACTGGGGTCCTGCAGGGACAGGAAAAGCTGTACGCCATCTAGATATGGCGTGATAGTATTGTGAGAAAGGGTCAGCTGCGTGTGGCAATACGATATGAAGGCTAGGACGTGTCTAACGTTGCCTATTGCTGCTCCGAGGCAAGTGGCCAAAAATTAGCAGTTAGTGTTCCAAGCAGTGTGATAGGCCTTCAGTGTGTTGCGTGCCAAGGAGTGGTTAATAAGCTGAGTTGAGTTGGTGAGATGCTACTTCAGTCCATCGTCAGCAATGACCAGGGTGGGACAGGGATGGTTATTGGGTCAGCTCCAGGCTCTTGCTTGAAAAACAAATAAGGTTAGAATGGGACAGAGCATCAGCTGCAATTTTGCAATTGCCTGGAATATGACTACAGAAGATATTAAACTGGTGACGGAGTGACAGCTGCGCGAGCCTGCGCAGGAAGGACGTGATGGGGAGAGGCTTGATCTACCTTAATTGATGAAGTCGGCTGTGGCCTGATTGTCTGTGGTGAAGAACACTGTCTGTCCAGTTCAAGTGTGGCCCCAAACCTGGGCAGCTGCCACAATGGGGTACAGCACGAGACGTGATAAAGACTGGGTGAAGCAGAAATTTAAGAGAATTTCTGGGGGCCAAGGTTTGGAGAACCAGTGGCGGACGAAAAATGCACGCAAAAGCCTGTGGTGGCTCGGCTGACACTGCCGGGATGAAGATTGAAATGCTGTTCTATCAGGTGGGGAAGTTGTCCCACATAGCTAAGTCTGCTACTGATGCTTGGTCTAGTTTGAGAACTTGGACTGGATCTTGCATTGGTGTGAGAAAATCAAGACAATACACAGGTGCTCAACAAGACGATATACGTGCACTCACTGACCAACGTGCCCTCACCGACCAACGTGCACTCGCCGACCAACGTGCACTCGCCGACCAACGTGCACTCGCTGACCAACGTGTACCCGCTGACCAACGTGCACCGCAGACCAACGTGCACTCGCAGACCAACGTGCACTCGCAGACCAACGTGCACTTGCTGGTGCTGGATGGAAACCTGAACTAACTGCAGGGAAAAAGACAGGGAAAAGATGAGTGGCCCGCGTGCCACTAAAGATGAATAGCCAACTGGGTGCCACTGTGTGTTTGTTTGGCTGACTGTCACTGAGGTGTGTTTGCAAGTTTAGTTTGTATTCGGGTTTGCACGTAGGTGCGTGCTGCAAAGTGTTTTATACTGCTGCAGACAATATTGTGTGGTTGCAAGGGTCTCAGTCTGGTTTGCTGAGACGATATTGCGTGGTTGCAAAGGTCTCGATGATTATGAGGTTTGTTTTGAGATGGCCTTGTGTGGTTGCACGGGTCTCAACAAGTGAGGGGTTGCTGAGACGATGTTGCATTTGCAATGGTCTCAAGTGAGTGTCGGGCTGCTGAGATGACTATGTATGGCTGCAAAGGTCTGAACGGGTGTCAGGTTGCTGATATGATATTGCGTTTGCAATAGTGTCAAATGAGTGTCAGTTTGCTAAGACGACTTTGTATGGCTGCAAAGGTCTGAACGGGCGTTAGGTTGCTGTGATGAGATTGTGTGGTTGCAAAGGTCTAGACGAGTGTGAGGTAGCTGAGATGATATTACATTTTGCAAGGGTCTTAAATGAGTGTCAAGTTGCTGAGACAATATTCCCCCCTTTTTTTTTTTCTTTTTTTTTTTATAAAAACGACTGTAAATGAAACGCTGGTTAACATGAGTTACCACATGTGGCTGTGTTTATAAGCTGTTACAGGCATCGGCGTTTCGCATGCCTTTGAACATTCGTCTGAACCCATTTTTTTTTTAGAAGGTTTCTGAACTCAACTGCCTAGAAATTACTATAAATGATCCTGTGTACATGTACTGATAATATAACATAGAGGAGTGATTGGGGATCCTGTGTAGACGTACTGGTAAGATAACATAGAGGAGAGATCAGGGGCGGCTGAAAAACACCCATTTTTCTGGCTGCAAGGGTCTCAATGAATGCCATGTTGCTGGGGCGAGACTGCGTGGTCACAAAGGTCTTTGATGAGTGGGAGGTTGCTCGAGACGGTATTGCGTGGTTGCAAGGCTCTCGATGAGTGTGGGGCTGCTGAGACGGTATTGCGTTTGCAAGGGTCTCAACAATGGTGTGAGGCTGCCGAGACGGTATTGCATGGTTGCAAGGGCCTTGATGAATGTGGGGCTGCTGAGACGGTATTGCGTTTGCAAGGGTCTCATCAATGGTGTGAGGCTGCCGAGACGGTATTGCATGGTTGCAAGGGCCTTGATGAATGTGGGGCTGCTGAGATGGTATTGCGTTTGCAAGGATCTCAACAAGGTTGTCAAGCTGCTGAGACGGTTTTGCGTGGTTGCAAGGGCCTTGATGAATGTAGGGCTGCTGAGACGATTTTGCGTGGTTGCAATGGTCTCAACAGGTGTCAGGTTGCTGGGCCGAGATTGCGTGGTGGCAACGTTTCTTTTTTTTTTTTTTGCATTTTTTTTTTATATATATATTTTTTCTTTGCGTTTTTGTAAGGGCCTTGTGTTGCAAGGGTCTTAACAAGGGTGTCAGGCTGCTGAGATGATTTTGTGTGGTTTCAAGGGTCTCGATGAGTGTGGGTCTGCTGAGACGATATTGCGTTTGCAAGGGTCTCAACAAGGGTGTCAGGCTGCTGAGACGATTTTGCGTGGTTGCAATGGTCTAAACAGGTGTCAGGTTGCCAAGGGGCTGAGATTGCGTGGTGGCAAAGGTTTTTTTTTTTTTGCGTTTTTATATTTATTTATTTTTTATTTTATTTTGCGTTTTGTAAAGGTCATGTGTTGCAAGGGTCTTAACAAGGGTGTCAGGCTGCTGAGATGATTTTGCGTGGTTGCAAGGATCTCAATGAGTGTGAGGGCTGCTGGGACGATATTGCGTTTGCAAGGGTCTCAACAAGGGTGTCAGGCTGCTGAGACGATTTTGCGTGGTTGCAACGGTCTCAACAGGTGTCAGGTTGCCAAGGGGCTGAGATTGCGTGGTGGCAAAGGTTTTATTTTTGTGTTTTTTTTGCGTTTTTTTTTTTGCGTTTCTATGTTTTTTTTTTTTTGCGTTCTGTAAAGGTCATGTGTTGCAAGGGTCTTAACAAGGGTGTCAGGCTGCTGACATGATTTGCATGGTTGCAAGGTTACTGAGAAAGGATAGAAACACCTGGTTTGTTTGTACCTTAAGTAAGCAGTATAAGGTAGAAGGACAACGCCTGTTTGAATCGTGGTTCCGTAGGGGCCACCAATGAATGATATGGGAGACAACGAATGGTAGCAAATTGATAGGACATAAAGAATGTAATAACAAATCTTACTTGCGACAGTGGGCCATGCAAGTGAGTTTGTGGCGGACTGTGGCTGGAGTAAAACATGTCGGGAAGGTGTAGCGTGATGCCGTGCATGGGGCAAAACAATGAGGTTTGGTGTAGAAAATAGAACACGAGAAGTGCGTATCAATGCTTTGTAAGCTCCACTGCGGGAACCAAACATATGGTACGGGTGACACCATGAGTGGCCACGAATTTGACATGACAAACAAGCTAACGAATCCTACCTGGGACAGTGAACGTGCGACTGGGTTTGCTTTGGACTGGAGTGGATGTGCAACACATCCGAAGAGTGTGGTGTGGCGCCATGCATGACGCACAGGCAATAACTTTGGTAAATAAATGAGAGAGAAGAACCGTGAACAAACAATTCGTAAGTTCCGCTGCGGGAACTAAAAACACACGGCATGGGGGAACAATGACTGACAACGGTAAAAAGCATGCAATGTATCTGATACAAAACGGTTTTAAAAATGCATGAAACAAATTCCATACGAATTGGTAGTAAGGAGTATTGAACGAATCCGATACGATTTGGTTGTAGAGTGTATGCTACCCCTTGCTTTGAAACCGAACACCTACCAACCACCCATACCCCCAGGCTAATCAAGTGCAGACAAGGCACCATGTGAGTCCAATTACCACCTCAATCTGCCAAAGAACCCATACAAACACATGCTTCTCCAAATGGATTTACAAATGAATCGTATGTTTGGCAGAAGGAAGTTACAAATGTACTACGCCTGAGCCAAATGATGTTGGAACATGAGCAACAATAACTCAGAGGCAGATTTTTTTTCCAAAAGAAATGCAGGATAGGAAACATAACGAATTGCAAGATTGCACAAGATACGAAAAGGTTTGAATCCTACCTGCGACAGTAAGCGGGAACCGCCGGCGAAGACCATGAAGGGAGAAGCCACAAAGCGATTGCGATGTCGAATGCGATTGAATGCGCAGACTCACGGACATGAGGTGAGCTGGGAAGAGTCGGCCCAGTGACGTGTAGTACTGCACACTGAACCGACAAAGCTCCGAGTGTGCGGGAGATCGGGGAGCCGGAGCTGGATGATCGGTGGTGAAAAGCTGAAACAATCCCGGAGGAACACACACTGAGCGCATACCGACGATACCGAGGATGGTCCCCGCATAGGTGATCTGGACGTTGGAGGTGTTCATGTTGACTTCTGGGTTTTGACATAAGGCTTACTTTCATTGTGCATCTGGTAAGAGGCCATTCATACCTATGGTGGAGGTGTTTACTTTCAACACTTTTTCTCAAAAGTTTGTCATCAGTGTTTACACCTGGGAGATCCCTAATATGAACTTTTAAACCACATCTGATCCTGTGCATTCATTCTTTCATTTATATGGACTAAACTTATTGTTTATTTTCCTATTGTTATACTGCTTAGGTATATTTGCAGTTTTTTTTGCGCAATTTTGTTCTTTGTATATTATGTTTGAGGTTGTATAACCTTTTTATTATTGCAGCTTCTAATCTTCTATCATTGTTTCTATAACGAGCGCTATATAATCTTTACCTTTTGTACTGTATATATGTTATATATTGTACTGTATATATATTTTATACCTGACTTTCATTTTTTTTAGCCAAGAGGCAACAAGTTCACTTGACAATCCATCCTCCAAGGCATCGAAGTTTCCATCATTCTGGGGCATGACGACCAGCATGTGAGCGCCCCCTCTGTAAGGGAGTTTCAGCACTGTGCAGGACAAGGACTTGTCAAACATGGCGGCCACTTTCTCCGTCTTGCACATCATCGGAACCTTTACCGAACTATACTTGTTTACATAGAACGTGTCTGCCCTGGTTGAGTCGGATTTGAAAGGTGTCTGCCATTTACCTGGAAAATAAGTTTATTTATTTTACATATAGCCCCTCATGTAGTCCCCTTGTGGGAACACATAGACATTGTCATATTTCTACACATTTACTTAATTCTTCCTGTTTTGACATGTGTTTTTTTCTCAGGAACACTATGCACTTTTTGTGCACACATAGGGCCAGATTCAGGTAGATGAGCGCTTCTTTACTGTGGAGTAACGTTTCTCATTTAGAAAACAGAAACGCCAGCTCAAAGTGAGAGTTAGGCTGGAGTATCACTGATACTCCAGCCTAACTCTACCTGAATCTGGCCCATAGTCCATTGGATCACGCTGTGACTGTGATTGCAGCCCTCCTGGAAAACAATGCTGGGTCTTATTTTTGGGCTAGGTCTTATTTTCGAGGAAACACGGTATATATACATGTATTTCATTTTGTACTCTTTGTCCACTACAGCCTTGGCCTTGTAATAACTCTGTCCCAATACCAATCCAGAGGGCTACTAAATGTAAAGAGGCAGGGCTATCAATACAACAGTGCTTGTCTGAGACCCAGGGGTTTTTGGGGACCCATTCAGGCCTCCAGCCCCCCCTCCTGATGCCATTGTAAAGAGGAAAGGATCGCTGCTTCTCCTGACCAGCCAAGGTGAATAAACGATATGGAGCGACATCAACCTACATGTCTCCTGGTCTCCACCAAACTACCGCCCTAGGGTGTGTGGAGACATGGAGGCTGAGGTCAGGAGTAGTGGCCTTTCCTCTTTACTTCTTCCGCTACCTTCTCCGATTCCTAGAAACGAACCCGCCTAAATACTGCCTACAATTGTAATATTAACCACTTCCTTACTGAGCACATATACCCCTTCCTGACCAGGTGAAATCTCAGCTTGTGGCACTGCATCACTTTAACTGACAATTGCGTGGTCGTGCGTCGTGGCTCCCAAACAAAATTGGCGTCCCTTTTTCCCCACAAATAGAGCCTTCTTTTGGTGGTATTTGATCGCCTCTGCGGTTTTTATTTTTTGCGCTATAAACAAAAATAGAGCGACAATTTTGAAAAAATATATATATTTTTTACTTGTTGCTGTAATAAATAGCCCAATTTTTTTTAAAAAAAACGTTTTTTTCTCAGTCTAGGCGATACGTATTCTTCTACATATTTTTGGTAAAAAAATAAAAAATAAATCGCAATAAGCGTCTGGTTTGCGCAAAAGTTATTGCGCTTACAAAATAGGGGACAGAATTATTATTATTTTTTATTTTTTTACTACTAATTGCGGCAATCAGCATTTTTTTCGTGACTGCGACATTATGGCGGAGACATCGGACACTTTTGACACATTTTTGGCGCCATTCACATTTATACAGCGAACAGTGCTATAAATATGCACTAATTACTGTATAAATGTGACTGGCATTGAAGGGGTTAACACTAGGGGGTGAGGAAGGGGTTAATGTGTACCCTAAATTGTGTTCTAACTGTGGGGGGAGGGAGGGGTGACTGGGGGAGGTGACCGATGCTGTGTCCCTATGTACAAGAGACACAGATCGGTCTCCTCTCTCCCCTGACATGACATGGATCTCTGTGTTTACACAGAGATCCACGTCTTGTCCCTGCAGCTGCCGATTCCGAGTGCCTGGCGGACATCACGGCCGCCAGGCACGCGCATCGGCATGTCAGCGATGCGGCGGGCGCGCCGCCGACGGCGCTCGCGCGCCCCCAGTGGCCTGGCTAAGAACAGGCTGTAAAAACACGGCCTGTTAGAGATTCAGGACGTCCCTTCGCCCGTACAAAGTCGTACGGCCGTTGGGAAGTGGTTAAAGTGATGTCAGGGACATACAGGGCACTTCGGAAGGCTGCGCCAATGCAAATGCGCAAATCATGGACTTTGCACACACTGATGCGCATGTTTCTGTTCCCTGAGTTCCTGATTCTGTGCCTGTATCCTGTTCCTGTGTTTGACCCGGCTTTCTGACCACGCTTCTGTCTCCAGTCTTGACCTCGGCTCGTTTGACCCTGCTCAGTTATCTGCCTGTTGCCAAGACCCAGCCTGGACTTTGACTACTCTCTGACTGTCACTTATGATGTTACCTTGATGTGTATGACCCGGTTTGTCTGACCCTGGAAACCTGTACCTGCTGACCTGCATCCTCTGCTCTGCAAACCTGCACCTGCTGACCTGCATCCGCTGCTTCCTGTAGTAGCCGTTCCAGTCTCCACTCGGCTCCACCACTCCAAGCAGTGAGGATCAGACAGGCAACCTTACCTCACTATGCTCTTACCACCACTGTCCCTACTCCAGTGGTCACCGAGCCGAGTTGTACGGGAGGTCCCTCTCCGCATCTCAGGCTCACACCTCAGATACTTTACCCAATAAGCATAAAAAAACTCAAATGCACCAGAAAATAAACAGAACCGTTGTTTGGAAAGATGCCGGGTGTTTCTTTTTGTTTCTGTTCTCTACTAAAGTAGCTATTATTAATATATTGTTATTATATTATTATATTGGGCCCATTTGAAAATATAAGGATAGAAATTATGAGCAAAGAAAGTGGCACACCAGCCGTATGCCTCATCATTAGGCAACATTCATTGATAAAATAGATAAAATAGATACAAATATAACTCACAAAAGCCATATTGGTTGTATCCGGGGCTTTACACGTACATGAGCTTTAATGGCTGTGACAGAACCCACTGTCACTGTGTGTCTTGGAAGGGACTGGCGGACTAACCAGGGGGGGGGGGGCGACACCCCCCCTCCGTGACTGTGGCATGGCGCGGCGAAAGCATGGCATCAGCGACATACCAGGTAAGGTAATCCTGAGTGACACACAGCCTGGCTATTGGGGGGGGTGGTGCGAGCGAGCCGTGCCCGAGTGATACCCGGGACCCGGGCCGGCCGCAATGATCCCCTTCTCCGTGGCAGCGCAACACCGCGGCTCTGAAACTATCAGCTGTGTGACTGTTACAGTCACACAGCCCAGCAGCGTGAAGCTACGGCCGCCTCCCCCTCCTCCCCCCCGCTCTCTGTGTAACATGCGGCGTGCTAAGTGATCATCATTAGATCAGCAGCATTACGGGTCTGAAGGCAAGGGGGTTGTCTGCACTATTGTAAGTGGGGGGTTCTGTATATGAGGGGGGTTCTGTATTGTGGTTTGTATGTGGGGGGTGTTCTGTATATGAGGGGGGTTCTGTATTGTGGGGGGGGGGGGGGCTTTCTGTATAGGGGGGTGTATGTTCTGTATATGAGGGGGGTTCTGTATTGTGGGGGGGGGTGTTATGTATATGAGGGGGGTTCTGTATAGGGAGTGTTCTGTATATGAGGGGGGTTCTGTATTGTAGGATAGGGGGGTTCTGTATATGAGGGGGGTTCTGAATTGTAGGATAGGGGGGTGTTCAGTATAGGGGGGTGTTATGTATATGAGGGGGGTTATGTTCTGTATAGGGGGGTGTTCTGTATATGAGGGGGGTTCTGTATTGTAGGATAGGGGGGTTCTGTATATGAGGGGGGTTCTGAATTGTAGGATAGGGGGGGGGTTCTGTATATGAGGGGGAGTTCTGTATTGTAGGATGGGGGGGATTCTGTATATGAGGGGGGGTTCCGAATTGTAGGATAGGGGGGTTCTGTATATGAGGGGGGTTCTGAATTGTAGGATAGGGGGGGGGTTCTGTATATGAGGGGGGGTTCTGAATTGTAGGATGGGGGGGTTCTGTATATAAGGGGGTTTCTGTATTGTAGGATAGGGGGGGTTCTGTATATGAGGGGGGTTCTGTATTGTAGGATGGGGGGGTTCTGTATATGAGGGGGGTTCTGTATTGTAGGATCAGGGGGATTCTGTATATGAGGGGGGTTCTGTATTGTAGGATAGGGGGGTTCTGTATATGAGGGGGGTTCTGTATTGTAGGATAGGGCGGGTCTGTATATGAGGGGGGTTCTGTATTGTAGGGTAGGGGGTGGTATCTGTATAGGGGGGTGTTCTGTATTGTAGGGGAGTCTGAACTGTAGGGGGGGCTTCTGTATTGTAGGGGGTGGTATCTGTATAGGGGGGTTCTGTATTGTTGTTGGGTCTGTATTGTGGAGGGGGGGCGTGTTCTGTATTGTAGGGGGGTCTGCACTGTAGTGGTGGGTCTGTATTGTAGGGAGGGTCTGCACTGTCCAGAGGTGCAGTCTAATGTAAAGGGGTCCAGAGGTGCAGGGTGCTGTATAATTAAAGGGGTGCAGGGTGCTGTTTAATGTAAAGGGGTGCAAGGTGCTGTTTAATGTAAAAGGGGTCCAGTGATGCAGGGTTCTGTGTAATGTAAAGGGGTGCAGGGTGATGTGTAATGTAAAGGGGTCCAGAGGTGCGGGGTGCTGTGTAATGTAAAGGGGTGCAGAGGTGCAGGGTGCTATGTAGTGTAAAAAGGGTCCAGTGATGCAGGGTGCTGTGTAATGTAAAGGGGTGCAGAGTTGCAGGGTGCTGTGTAATGTAAAGGGGTCCAGAGATCCAGGGTGCTGTGTAATGTAAAAGGGGTCCAGAGGTGCAGGGTGCTGTGTAATGTAAAGGGGACCAGAGGTGCAGGGTGCTGTGTAATGTAAAGGGGCCCAGAGGTGCAAGGTGCTGTGTAATGTTAAGGGGGTCCAGAGGTGCAGGGTGCTGTGTAATGTAAAAGAGGTCCAGAGGTGCAGGGTGCTGTGTAATGTAAAGGGGACCAGAGGTGCAGGATGCTGTGTAATGTAAAGGGGTCCAGAGGTGCAGGGTGCTGTTTAATGTAAAGGGGTCCAGAGGTGCAGTTGTGGAGAGGGGCACACAGTAGTGACAAAGAGATATTGAAGGATGCACGGGACGCAGTGGGGTGTTAGATATAGAATCCACCTCGGGTGCCAAATGATCTAGGTACGCCCCTGTGTGTGCGTGCCTCCTACCGACAGACTATGGCCCGGAAAGATACTGGAGACCTGAAGCTGGCATTAATGTAATATAATGTAATGTTACAGCCCCCCCATCCCCCCCTCTTGTTGCTGGACACATAGGGCCAGATTCAGGTAGAAGCTACGCGGCTTATCTGTAGATAAGCCGCGTAACTTCTAACCTACGCCGTCGTATCTGTTTTCTGTAATCAGAAAACAAGATACGCTGGGATTGAGTTCAGATACGAGCGGCGTAATTGTATTTCGCCGTCGTATCGGAACTGCAATTTTAAAATGGCCGCTAGGGGCGTTCCCGCTGATTTATGCCGAGAATATGTAAATCAGCGAGATACGCCAATTCACTATCGTACGCGTGCCCGACACAGTCACTTTACGACGCTTCCGTAAGGGGTTTCCTGGCGTAAAGATAAAGCAACAAAAAGCACGCGTATCCTATGTTAAGTATGGCCGTCGTGACCGCGTCGAATTGAAAACGTTTCACGTCGTTTGTGTAACTCGTCCGTGAATGGGGATTGACGTCATTGAGGTTCACATAGAAAACACCGTCCTAATGTGGAGCATGCGCACTGGGATACATTGACGGCCGGCGCATGCGCAGTGCGTTCGCCGCGGGATCGCGCCTAGTTTAAATACTACACGCCCCCTACCCGCCCAATTTGAATTCCGCTACGCCGCCGCAACTTTAGGAGCAAGTGAATACAGTACTTTCTCCTAAAGTTTCGGCGGAGTAACGTAAATGAGAAACATTACTCAAGAATAAAGATGCGCCCATCTACTTGAATCTGGCCCATAGACAATGGAGAGTGGACTGCAGACGTCTCTCTGCAGGGGGTGTGTATTGAGAAGCCAGGCTGCCTGTTTACCATAATCTCATTAGGTATCTGTACACTGTTTCAATGTCCAAATGTTCTATTCCCATTGGTTGTTCCTTGTCCCTCACCCCTCATAGACAAGGCTAAGGGGAGTGTCAACTGTGTGTAAAACTGTATGGTTTGGAATTTAATAAACAGTTAAGCTCTGGATGTGTAACACTCAACATTTGTGGATTGTCTCATGATTGAGGGGTTAAGGGCTGGTTATGGCGAATCTGCAGGCTGCGGGTGCGTTTGGAGGACAGGAGACACAGGTCTGGCGGATGTGCCCACCTGGGGTATCTGAGATCCGTCACAATGGCCCCCTAGTCTTAGTCTGGAGGGTTCAATATTGAGTTGGCCCCGCCCTTTGCAGCTATAACAGCTTCACCTCTTCTGGGAAGGCCGTCCACAAGGTTTAGGTGTGTGTCTATGGGAAGGCCATCCACAAGGTTTAGGGGCGTGTCTATGGGAAGGCCGTCCACAAGGTTTAGGGGTGTGTCTATGGGAAGGCCATACACAAAGTTTAGGGGTGTGTCTATGGGAAGGCCGTCCACAAGGTTTAGGTGTGTGTGTATCGGAAGGCCGTCCACAAGGTTTAGCGGTGTGTCTATGGGAAGGCTGTCCACAAGGCTTAGGGGTGTGTCTATGGGAAGGCCATCCACAAGGTTTAGGGGTGTGTCTATGGGAAGGAGGCCACAAGGTTTAGGGGTGTGTCTATGGGAAGGCTGTCCACAAGGGCAGCACAGTGGTGCAGTGAGTAGCACTTTCGCCTAGCAGAAAAAGGGTCGCTGGTTCAAATCCCGACCACGACACCATCTGCCTGGAGTTTGCATGTTCTCCCTGTGTCTGCGTGGGTTTCCTCCGGGTACTCCGGTTTCCTCCCACACTCCAAAGACATGCTGCTAGGTCAATTGGACCTCTTCCAAAAAAAAATAAAAAATTGGCCCAGTATATATGTGTGTATGATTGTGTGTCCCTAGCGTGTCAAGATCCTATGGGGTAAAAATGACCGCACCAGCCAAGCAGACACTGGCTGGAAAAAGCGCACAGAGGCGATTGAGTTCGCATGCGTTGCGCTATACAAGTCATTCATTCAAGGTTTATGCTCCCAGCTTTGTGGGAAGAGTTTGGGGGCGGCCCCTCCCTGTTCCCACAAGACTGCCCACCAGTGCACAAAGCAAGGTCCATAAAGACACCGATGAGCAAGTTTGGGGTAGAGGAACCTGACTGGCCTGCACAGAGTCCCGATAGAACACCTTTGGAATGAATTAGAGCCGAGACGAGTATACCATCTTCTTCAGAGCTCTGATTTGGTTGGTCTAGCCACTTGGGTCCAAGTCATATTACAGTATAGAATACAAACTATTTGGCTTCTGTGAGTATATTTGTATTTATTTACCAACAGATGGTCCCTAAAGATAACGCACAAGGCTGGGCGCCCACTTTTTTCTGCTATTTTTGTCATGTAGAACTAAAGATCCCCCAAATCTGAAGGGGACAGTGAAGCCTGAACCTTCTCTGGACACGGCATTGAAGATGAAGTCCTTTTGCTCCAGCCGGGGGATTTTGCCATTTTAGTGCCGATGTGGAGTTTCTAGGATAACATTCCTAAGACAGATACAAAGTCAAGCATTACCTTTGAAGAATATGAAGTTGAGAAGCATCATCTTGGTCTGGGGGTCAATCTCATCCTGAAGCTCGGAGATTCTGCCCCTTGTCTTCAGTCTGATGAGGTCTCGGATGGTCTCTATAACATGGCGGTCATGGAAGTCAACACTTTGGAATTCCATGTGGAAATACGTCATGGTCTGGTTGAGGAACTCCTGGTTGAGGTCGAAGCTCTCGTGTAGAAGGGCCAAGTTTGCTATGTCTAGAGAATATCCGTCACTCTTCATGATGCCGTCTTTCAGGTCCTTCAGCAATGTGGGCAATAAGTCTGGATTCTCCTTAAAGGGCTCCCAGCCGAGGCCACTGAGCAGCTGGTCGTGTGTCATTCCCCGAGACCCCAGAATGAGAGCGCCGAGGAGGAAGGAAATGCTCACTGGAGAGAAGAAGATGTTGTCGTCGTGTTTGTCGGCTGTTCTTCTGTAGAGATTGAAGCCAAAGTTGTTGTTCATGTTTGATAAATGGAGGGCAGAAATCTCTCTTGTGCCATTGAGAAGGTTCAAGGTGGACTGCTCAAGCAACGGCATTTTCTCCTGGTGGTGCTTTTCCTTTTTAGGTTTCCCTTTAGTGGGGTGATGGGCGGAGCTCAGGCTGAAGAGGAGAATGAAGACAAAGGTCCACCTCATGGTGCAACTTCTACAGCTGTACCGATAGAAAAATATCATTAATACACCATGAGATATCAGGTAGGTAGAGAGATAGAGAGTTTGGCCCAGATTCACAGAGAGTTGGGCGCGCATTACGCCGCCGTAGAGCAAACGATGTACGCCATGCCGGCACAGCGCAGAGAGGCATGCACTGTATTTAGCAAGCTATTGCTCCCAACGCTGCGTCGGCGTGGCGTATTTTTTTCGAAGGCGCAGGCCGGCGTAGGTGAAAGTGGGCGTGACCCCATGCAAATGATAGTCCGAGCATGGTGCAGTGTTTTACGCCCGGCGTATCACAAACTTAGCATGGGCCGTGACGTAGCTGTGACATGGACGCATGAAACTGCACCCTGATGCGCATGCTCACAACCACGCTGGCACAACTGCCTAAGCTACGCCGGATCACCATGTACGCCGTGAACATAAAGTACGCCCAATACGCTGGCCTGTGTTCTCTGGGGCAGACCTTTGCATGTCTATTGCTGGGTTGCGCCTCATTTATGGGGAATAACTTTACACCGGACGTACAATTTACGCGCACCTCGCATAGCATGCTTCGGGCACACGTACGTACGTGAATCGCTGTATTTCCCTCATTTGCATGTTTGAACGCATAATCAATGGGAGCAGCAACATGCGTCCAGACGAAAAGTGCACCCACGACATGCCGGGGTATGTAAGCTACATCGACGTAGGGTGGCCAGTTTTTAGGCGTATATTGGTTTGTGGGTCCAGCACAAATTTGCACTTACGGGCGCACATTTGAACTTACGTCGGCGTAAGTGCTTTGTGAAACTGGGCCATAGTTTTTAGACATGTGCACTGCCGAAAAATTCGTTCATTTTCGAATTTCAGATTTTCCAATTTTCAAATTAAAAAAACTCAGAATTTTGGAACTTACAACTTTCAATTTTCTTTTCAATCGTTTTTATTGATTTTGTAAACAATAAAGATCCGAATACCAAGTACAAAATAGCAATACAATTACAATGACCTTGTGCGTTTCCAATACATTATGAGTTATTGGTAATACAGTTAGGGCGTGCTAACAAATTATGAGGATAGTTATCCCGTTCCAATGTTTTTGTCAGCATTTTCCCATCGGAGATAACGAAAGTGAAGCATGCAGACATTGTAGCAATTGCAGAGTACACGTTTGTTTATATCAGTGAGAACACTGGGTACCTCTGTCTTGGAAATCAGATAGTACTTGTCAAACTTCTTATAAAACCAAGAGGATACAAAGTAGAGAGGAAAAAAGAGAGAAAAGAGGGGGGGGGGGAGAAAGGGGGACCCCAAGCTCCGATTCCCGCCACTCGAAGGTACCCTAACTCGGAGCCGTACGGGGATCTCCGGTCAGGTAACTGATCCACAGGCTCCAAACTTTTTCGATGACCCCTAATTTGTCATTCAAGACTGCTGAGAGCCTTTCATTCATCATGAGCCATAAGAGCTTATGTTGGTCAAATGGGATGGCAGCTGACCTCCAATTCCTGGCTATAGTTATTCTAGCAGAGGTGAATATAAAAGTATAAAAAGGTTTTTTAAAAGGCAAAAGATTTGTTCGTTCTGAGGGGGTGGGGGGAGGGGGAAAAAAAAGGGAAGAAGGAATACCTAGATTACAAACCTTACTGCTTTAAAGATTAATACAGAGGTGGAGAGAGTAATAGAGAAGAACATAAACATAAGTAAATATATATCTGGGGAAATAGGATAGAACACTGAGTAACGATTGGAGAGTTAGGCCCCGTACACACGACCAAGCTTCTCGGCAGAATCCAGCGAGAAGCTCGCTGGGAGACATATTCTGCCGAGGTTCTCGATCGAGTGTACACTTCCGACGAGCGTCCCGTCGGGAAGCTCGTCGAGCCAAAAAAGAGTGCACGCTCTCTTTTTCCTCGTTGTTCAATGAGGACTTTGGCTCGACAAGCTTTTCCGACCGCTAATCGGGAACCTCGTCGGGCGGAACGATGAGTTTAGAATGGGAGATGATGGCAATGCATTATTTTTTTTATTTTACTTTTTGTAAAATATGTATGTAGATCAGGGGTCTCAAACTCAAATTATCTGGGGGCCACTGGAGGTATAAGCTGGGTGAGGCTGGGCCGCATCAAGTATTGGACCAAAATGTCACAGATTGCGCCCCTGCCGCCCCTAATGTTCACTCTCCAGGACAGTCCCTATGACCCTGGCTGCAGTCACATACACACACTCACTCTTCTCCATTCTTCTTTCGGCACTGCCAGCCAATCACATAGATTAGCGCTCAGTCTATTAGGGCAGTGAGCCAATATTCGCTCAGCCCTGATAGGCTGAGCTCTTGTTCCACCCACAGAAATTTCCTATTAGGGCTGAGCGAATATGGTTTCACATACATATAATGCCCCCATCATGTGCCCCTCACCATCCACCAATAACACCCCCCACCAGCAGTAGCACCGCCATCATCCACCAGCAACACTCCCATTCCCCCTACCCCCCTGTGGTAATAGCATGAGCTGACAGATGTTGGGGGGTGCTACTGCTGAAGGGGGGTTTGGATGATTGAGATCCACCAGCAACACCCCCCCATCCACCTTACCCCCCTGTGGTAATAGAATGAGCTGACGGATGATGGGGGTACTACTGCTGGGGTAGGGGGGGGGTGTTGTTGGATGATTGGGATGCTATTGCCAGGGCAGTAGCACCCCCACCATCCACCAGAAACACCCCCAATCGCCCTACCCCCCTGTGGTAATAGCATGAGCTGACGGAGGATGGGGGTGCTACTGCTGGGGGGGGGGGGTGTTGGATGATTGGGATGCTACTGCAAGGGCAGTAGCACCCTCATGTTATTACCACAGGGGGGGGGCTGTTGCTGGTGAATGATTAGGGTGCTACTGTTCATCAACACCCCCCAACCCCCCAGCAGTAGCACCCCCATCATCCACAAGCAACACCCCCCATTCCCCCTACCACCCTGTGATAATAGCATCAGCTGAAAGATTATGGGGGTACTACTGCTGGGGGGTTGGGGGGTGTTGATGAAAAGTAGCACCCTAATCATTCACCAGCAACAGCCCCCCCCCTGTGGTAATAACATGAGGGTGCTAGCCTCCCAATCATCCAACAGCAACCGCCCCCCCAGCAGTAGCACCCCCTATTCCCCCTACCACCCTGTGATAGCATCTGCTAACTGGCATTACAGTAGCAGCAGCTTACTTTGAAGGACGCTGCTGACGAGGGCGAGGGCGCTCAGCTCTTCTGAGCAACTTCACTTCAGTGCGGACGGGCGCGTGACGGCAGCGCCGCCCTACGCTGCTGACGTCACATGACGCACACCCCTGCTTTGCCAGACACAAAGATGAGTATGGGGGGGCTGCAGGGAAAGGGTACCGCGCTGCGCTGCATGCGCTGCAAAGTATGACACTGTCCGGGGGAAGGGCTTGTCAGTGGGCCGCAAAATCTCGGTCTGCAGGCCGCAACTGGCCCGCGGGCCGGGAGTTTGAGACCCCTAATGTAGATGGAGGAAATGGGAATACGACTATGTATCTCTCCTTTATTCTTGTATTTTTGGGTTTACCCTGCTGTATCTCTGGAATGTTCTTCTGTTTTTTTCTCTGTTTCTTGTGTGATCATTTTATTCCTCTGTTTCCTTATATAAAAATAAAGATTTAAATATGGGAAAAAAAAAGTTTTTTTTAAGGCCGCATCAACTTTTAGCCCCAGCAGGTTGACCTGGGTAAGGGTATAAATAAAGTTGTACACCCTTATCCAAAATGATTTTGGATAAGGGTGTACAACTTTATTGCCACCATATGTGGTAAGCCGTTCCATCTTGTCCACAACCTCTGAAACATTTTGGAGAAGCTCCTGGAACATATATGGCTAACCTGGTCGGCACCAGGTACCACCTTAGAAGGACCTTATAGTTTGCCTCTAAAGGTCTAGAGGTGTTAATAAGAGATTTAGAAGCTGCTTGGGCAATCAAGTGCCATTCCTCTAATTCAAGGTGTTCTTGGAGGTCTTTCTCCCACTTGACCACGTGAGCTTGTTTAACCGAAGTATGTGTTACGGTAAGATAGAGTACAATAAATTTCCAATTTTCAAATTTCAGATTTTCAAATTCAGAATTTTCAAATTTTCAAAACACCAGATGTGGAATGTCACCTGCCAAGCTGCCTGCCACCTTACCTATCACAAGATGTGGAATGTCACTTGCCACGTCACCTGCCACGTCACCTGTCACCAGATGTGGAATGTCACTGAATTGGTGGCAGCGCTGGTCCAATTAGCACAAAAGCAGGCCTCTGTACAGTGGTGGGTTCCGAATGAAAGAAGGAAAGCGATGATGATGTCATCTCTCTGCTCCCTGCCACACCTCCGACATTGAGGCTGACAGAACACCGGCTGTGAGGGTGGAAGATCGGTGATTCGGGGGGCGGAGAGAGATGATGTCATCGCTGCTTCCCTGACCGCTCGCTCCTCCCATCCACCCAGCTCTCATATGCAGTCTGCCCGGCTGTCTCATGCCACCTGCCAACGTGTCTCATGCCGGTGGTGTTCTGTCATAAGTTCCAACTTATCAAATTCTCCAACTGAGTGTACTGTGCATGCGCGAACGTATCCATGAGAACGTCTTAGGCCTCGTACACACGATGAGATATGTCCGCTCAAACTTGTCCGCCGGACAATTTAGAGCGGACATGTCTCATCGGATTTCGGTCCAATGGCGTGTACACACCATCGGATCAAAATCCCCGCCGGCAGACAGCGTGGTGACGCGGCGGTGACGTTGACGCCGCCACGTCACCGCTACGTCACGCACCAGTAAACACCTCCGCGCGCATGCGTCGGATCCATTCACAGGATACGATGCATGTGCGGGAGGATATGTCCGCTGGTTTCCCGTACTAACCAGCGGACATATCCGACGGACAGGTTTGTAGCGGACAAATTTCAAAGCATGCTTTGAAATTTGTCCGATGGACAAATCTGTCCGCTAGCCCATACACACGATCGGAGATGTCTGCTGAAACGGTCCATCGGACCGTTTTTAGCGGACAAATTCGATCGTGTGTACGCGGCCTTAGTGCTTCACAACGTCTTCCTATCAAAAAGACAAACTCCACACTGCGCCTGCACAGCCTCTCATCATTATCACATGATAGTCCCCTGAATAAATCATATGCACCAACTCCATGTGCATTGCTTTGTATAGCGTGGGATAAAACGTGTGCTTGGGTTCATATATCGTAGGTGACTGTAAATAAAGGGCACGCAGGCGCAGTGCGGCGGCGAGTGGAGTTGTGATAATTCTGGGGATTATCGTGTGATAATGAGACGCCACGCAGGCGCAGTGTGAAGTTGGTGTTTTTGATAGTAAGACGAAGTGAAGCACTAAGACGTTCTTGTGGACACGTTGGCGCATGCGCAGTACACTCGGTTGGAGAATTTGATACGTTGGAACTTATGACAGAACACCGGCCATCCGCCTGCACCTACGGCTCGGCTGCAGAAAGGCCGCGGCCTGGTGATTGGCGACCCCTGTGCTAAACAATTATTCACACAATACACAATACAACCATCAGGGCCGGCCTTTGCGGTGTGCGGGCTGTGCGCCCGCACAAGGCGCCATGGGAACAGGGGCTCCGTGCATAGGGTTGCCACTTGCCACCTGTTTTGCCCGGGTACACATTCCACCGGCCTGTGACTTGTAGCAGCCGGATCTCTGTCTCGGGCGGCGCACATGATCCCGTACTCTGCGCTGCGCTCTGAGCCAGTGGGTGCCCTATGATTGGCCGAACGGGCCATGTGCGATGTGCGGGGAGGGCCGGGAAGCAGATATGGGGGTCTGTGAATGGCTGTGCTGGTCATGTGTGGAGGCGTGGGCAGGGCTGCACTGTGGATACGATCATCGTGCCTGCTTGCTCCCGGAGTCCTGCCTCACAATGTGAGTCCTGCTCATCTGCTCTGTCACCTCCCCTCTCCTCTGTTGTGTCACCTCCCCTCTCCTCTGTTGTGTCACCCCCCTCTCCTCTGTTGTGTCACCCCCCCTCTCCTCTGTTGTATCACCCCCTCTTCTCTGTTGTGTCACCCCCCCTCTGTTGTGTCACCCCCTCTCCTCTGTTGTGTCACCCCCTCTCCTCTGTTGTGTCACCCCCCTCTCCTCTGTTGTGTCACCCCCCTCTCCTCTGTTGTGTCACCCTCCCTCTCCTCTGTTGTGTCACCCCCCCTCTCCTCTGTTGTGTCACCCCCCTCTCCTCTGTTGTGTCACCCCCTCTCCTCTGTTGTGTCACCACCCCTCTCCTCTGTTGTGTCACCCCCCCTCTCCTCTGTTGTGTCACCCCCCCTCTCCTCTGTTGTGTCACCCCCCCTCTCCTCTGTTGTGTCACCCCCCCTCTCCTCTGTTGTGTCACCCCCCTCCTCTGTTGTGTCACCCCCCTCTCCTCTGTTGTGTCACCCACCTCCTCTGTTGTGTCACCCATCCTCTCCTCTGTGTCCCCCTACTTTGTGTAAGCTTACCCCCTCTCCTCTGTGTAAGCTTACCCCTTCTCCTCTGTGTAAGCTTACCCCCTCTCCTCTGTGTAAGCTTACCCCCTCTCCTCTGTGTAAGCTCACCCCCTCTCCTCTGTCTCACCCCCCTCTCCTCTGTCTCACCTTCCCTCCTCTGTGTCACCCCACCCCCCCTCTGTGTCAGCTTACCCCCCTTCCTCTGTGTCACCCCTTCCTCACCCTCTCACTTAGCCCCTCGCTCACCTCCTCTCTCCTACCCACTACTCTTTCTCTAATCCCCCCCTCTCACTTAGCCCCTCGCTCACCTCCTCTCTCCCACCCACCACTCTTTCTCTAATTCCCCTTCTCTCTCATCCTCACCCCTCACCAATTCACCCAACCCCCTCTTTCTCCCCCCTCTCTCCCACCACCCCTCACCTCTTCCTCTCTCCCACCACTCTTTAATACCCCCTCTTTCTCTCTCATCCTCACCAACTCAATCCCCTCTCTCTCTCTCCCCCTCTCTATCCCCCCTCTCACCCCCTCCTCTCTCCCACTCTTTCTAATCTCTCTCTCTTAGGGTCACCACATTTCCATACAACCATTCAGGGACACCCCACCCCCCAGCAAGCAGCGGTCGGTGACATCACAAGGAGGCAGTGCCGCCATATGACGTGGCCGAGAGGCCCCGTCCTTTACTTATTTAAGCATTTGTTTCATGTATGGAAGCCCAACATTGCAGCTGCTTAGATTCACAGAGTGCACATACACTAACCTACCCGACTACTACACTGACCTACTGTACCTGATTCCTACACTGACCTACCTGACCACTACACTGACCTTCCTGATCCCTACACTGACCTAATTGATTGCTGCATTGAAATACCTGTCCACTACACTAACCTGACCTACCTGATCATTACACTGACCTACCTGATTCCTACCCCGTCCATTGGGGGAGCATGTCAGATCCTCAGCTCTAAGGGACTAATGCTGAGACCTGTAGCAAATTGAAGGACGAAAACTGGACAGCCACACTCCGAAATCACTTAATATAAGTTGTCTTTTATTTTTCAACTGTACATACAGTCACTGCAACCAACAAAATACAGTATGGCCGACGCGTTTCGCACTTACAATCAGTGCTTAGTCATGGCTGAGACCTGTAGTCCTTCATTAGGAGGATGAGGTCAGTGGCAGACTGGCAGTGCTGGGGGCATGGGTTAGGTGGCAGAGAGAGAGGGAGAGAGAGAGAGAGAGAGAGAGAGAGAGAGAGAAGGGGTGGGGAGAGAGAAGGGGTGGGGAGAGAGAGAGAGAGAAGGGTTGGGAGGGAGAGAGAGAGAAGGGGTGGGAGAGAGAGAGAGAGAAGGGGTGGGAGAGAGAGAGAGAGAAGGGGTGGGAGAGAGAGAGAGAAGGGGTGGGGGAGAGAGAGAGAAGGGGTGGGAGGGAGACAGAGAGAGAGAGAAGGGGTGGGAAAGAAGGGGTGGGAGAGGAGAGAGAGAGAGAGAGAGAGAGAGAGAAGGGGTGGGAGAGAGAGAGAGAGAGAGAAGGGGTGGGAGAGAGAGAGAGAGAGAAGGGGTGGGAGAGAGAGAGAAGGGGTGGGAGAGAGAGAGAAGGGGTGGGAGAGAGAGAGAGAGAGAGAGAGAAGGGGTGGGAGAGAGAGAAGGGGTGGGAGAGAGAGAGAGAGAAGGGGTGGTAGAGAGAGAGAGAGAGAGAGAGAGAGAAGGGGTGGGAGAGAGAGGTGGATGAGAGAGAGAGAGAGAAAGAGAGAGAGGGGGTGGATGAGAGAGAGAGGGGGGTGGAAGAGAGAGAGAGAAGGGGGGGTGGATGAGAAAGAGAGAAGGGGTGGGAGAGAGAGAGAGAGGGGTGGATGAGAGAGAGAGAGGGGGTGGATGAGAAAGAGAGAGAGAGAGAGAGAAGGGGTGGGAGGGAGAGAGAGAGAGAGAAGGGGTGATAGAGAGAGAGAGAGAAGGGGTGGGAGAGAGAGAGAGAGAGAGAAGGGGTGGGAGAGAGAGAGAAGGGGTGGGAGAGAGAGAGAGAGAAGGGGTGGTAGAGAGAGAGAGAGAGAGAGAAGGGGTGGGAGAGAGAGGTGGATGAGAGAGAGAGAGAGAGAAAGAGAGAGAGAGGGGGTGGATGAGAGAGAGGGGGGTGGAAGAGAGAGAGAGAAGGGGGGTGGATGAGAAAGAGAGAAGGGGTGGGAGAGAGAGAGAGAGAGAGAGAGAGAGAGGGGGGGTGGATGAGAGAGAGAGAGAGGGGGGGGGTGGATGAGAAAGAGAGAGAGAGGAGGGGTGGATGAAAGAGGGGAATGGAAGAGAGAGAGAGGGGAATGGAAGAGAGAGAGAGAGGGGGGATGGAAGAGAGAGAGAGGGGTGGATGAGAGAGAGAGAGAGAGGGGTGAATGAGAGAGAGGGGGGTGGATGAGAGAGAGGGGGGTGGATGAGAGAGAGAGAGAGAGAGAGAGGGGTGGATGAGAGAGAGGTGGGGGGTTAAGAGAGAGAGAGGGGGGTGAATGAGAGAGAAGGGGGTGGATGAGAGAGAGAGAGAGAGGGGTGGGTGAGAGAGAGAGGGGGGGTGGATGAGAGAGAGAGGGGGGGTGGATGAGAGAGAGAGGGGGGGTGGATGAGAGAGAGGGATGGGAGAGAGAGAGGGGGAAGGAAGAGAGAGAGGGGTGGATAAGAGAGAGGGGGGATGGATGAGAGAGAGAGAGGGGGGGATGGAAGAGAGAGAGGGGGGATGGAAGAGAGAGAGGGGGGTGGATGAGAGAGAGAGGGGGATGGAAGAGAGAGAGGGGGGTGGTGAGTGAAAATGACCCCCTAAGCTGGCCTACAGTCCTTCCTGTACCCCCTGCCCCAGCCCCTGTCTTTGGGTAGGTGTGTGTGATGTACCTACCTCCAGCTCATCCTTTTCCTCTGTCCTCTCGGTCAGCCTATGTTTCTTCTTGATGACAGGCACAGCTGGAGCAGACATTGGGGAAGGTGTTCAGGCTCTGGCACTGGGAGGAAGTCACTGCTGCTCAGGTCAGGTCTTCTCTCACTCCCTCTCATGCTGTTCCTTCAAGTCAGCCTCCTGCTGCTCCCCGGGGGCGGGGCCCCCAGTGTCTGTTGTTGTCAGATGTTGCTGCTCTCCCTCTCAGATCAGATGCTGTGAAACTATCCCTGAGTCCCTATCTGGAATGTCAAAGGACAGCCTCGGAGCTCAGCTGCTTTGGGTCCCAGGAGGCAGAGCAGAAGTGCGGAGGTCAGAGGAGGAAGTGAAATCCTCCCGCGCTTTCAGCTCTGAACACGGAGGGAGTGCACTGCTGCCGTGATGTCACTGGTTGCTACACGCCAAGCGGCTCTAGCAACCAGTGAGCACAATGAAAGTCAGGTGGGTGGAGGTGGTTCTGCATGCCGGAGACAGCGCTACCACGGCTCAGTCCGCCACTTAATTCATCATGACTTTACCCACTGCTTCATTCCGTGACATTGTATTGTCCCGCAATGAAGGTCCCCGGGAACAGGGACACAGATGCCAATTAAGGGACAGTCCCGGGCAATCCGGGACACGTGGGCACCGTACTCTCTCTCCCTTCCCCTCTCTCTCTCCGCCTCTCTCTCACCCTTATCACCTCCCTCCCCCCCACCTCTTTCTATCCTCAGGGGGTGGCTGTATGGGGCCCCAATAATTGCTAACAGCAGCCCTGTGAGTGATTGTACCAGTTTGGATGTGTCCTGAATCCTGTGACACACTTCTCCTCATAATGAAAGGAAGGACAACGGCACTACAGCAGAGGAGCTCCACCCCCAAACTCCAGCTCCCACACTTCCTGGCTCAAAGCGGCTCTCGGTAAGGCAGTCTAATGGGGGTCTTTCGTAGGGAAGGGGACACTGATGGGTGGGTTCCCTGATCTAATTAAGGGGAAGGTAAAGGGAGTCCTGGTGGACTACAAGGTCCAGCATTTTACTATAGGAGGCATTGGTGGGACTAAAATGCTGGGCCTTGTAGTCCACCAATACCTCCTATAGTAAAATGCTGGGCCTTGTATTCCACCAATACCTCCTATAGTAAAATGCTGGACCTTGTAGTCCACCAATAGATCTATAGTAAAATGCACCAATGCTGTAGTGTCAGTGTGTGTATTTTGTAGCGGCCAGTGTGTATTATGTAGCGGTCACTGTCTAGCGGTCTGGGGGGGGGGCTCCACAGGATTAGCTCGCACAGGGCGCCTGAACACCTAAAGCCGGCCCTGACAACCATACACACAATGCACAATACAACCAGTGGCGGGCCCTTTAAGAACTTTTATTCGGCTAAAATGTCATTTTGACATTTTAGCCGAAGTTCTGGCGGCCGTCTATAGAGGGCACTGCAGTGCGCCACCCCCTCTCGCAAATAACACACGTTCAATGCAATGCATTGAACGTGTGTTATTGTTGCCAGCTGCCTGGTCTATTCATATAACCGGACATAGGTCGCCAGTTACACGAATAGCGGCAGCTGGTTGGCTGAGGGGAACTGCCTATCAAAGCCAGCGGCTCTGATAGGCTTTTCCAGTACCGCCCTCCGGCTCTCGGAAGTCTATACTCGGAGCGCAGGCAACCTGCGGTCCTTGCATAAGACTGACGGCCGTTTCAGCCAATCAGGTTCCCGGATTCTGGTTATCAGGAACCTGATTGGCTGAAGCTTCTCCACGGCGGCTGAAGACATCGAGGGAGGACATGGAAGCGTCAGGTAAGTGTTTTTTACAGGGAAAGGGGCATCATGGGGCACAGTGGCATCATGGGGCACAGTGGTGACAAAGGGCACAGAGGCGACAATGAGCACAGTGGCATGGGGCACAGTGGTGACAATTAAAGGGCACGGTGGTGACAATTGATGGCACAGTGACTGCATATGATGGCATGGTACAGTGGTGACAATTGATGGCACAGTGACTGCATATGATGGCATGGCACAGTGGTAACAATTGATGGCACAGTAACTGCATTTGATGGCATGGCACAGTGGTGACAATTGATGGCACAGTGACTGCATTTGATGGCATGGTACATTGGTGACAAATGATGTGCACAGTAGCTGCGTTTGATGGCATGGCACATTGGTGACAATTGATGGCACAGTGGTGACGTTTGATGTCATGGCACAGTGGTGACAATTGATGGCACAGTGGTGGCATTTGATGGCATGGCACAGTGGTGACAATTGATGGCACAGTGACTGCATATGATGGCATGGCACAGTGGTGACAATTGATGGCACAGCGACTGCATTTGATGGCATGGCACAGTGGTGACAATTGATGGGCACAGTAGCTGCGTTTGATGGCATGGCACATTGGTGACAATTGATGGCACAGTGGTGGCGTTTGATGGCATGGCACAGTGGTGATAATTGATGGCACAGTGGCTGCATTTGATGGCATGGCACAGTGGCTGCATTTGGTGGCATGGCACAGTGGTGACAATTGATGGCACAGTTGCTGTGTTACATGGCACAGTGGTGACAATTGATGGCACAGTGGCTGCATTTGATGGCATGGCACAGTGTTGACAATTGATGGCACAGTTGCTGTGTTTGATGGCATGGCACAGTGGTGACAATTGATGGCACATTTGCTGTGTTTGATGGCATGGCACAGTGGTGACAATTGATGGCACAGTGGCTGCATTTGTTGGCATGGCACAGTGGTGACAATTGATGGCACAGTTTCTGTGTTTGATGGCATGGCACAGTGGTGACAATTGATGGCATGGCACAGTGGTGACAATTGATGGCACAGTTGCTGTGTTACATGGCACAGTGGTGACAATTGATGGCACAGTGGCTGCATTTGATGGCATGGCACAGTGGTGACAATTGATGGCACAGTTGCTGTGTTTGATGGCATGGCACAGTGGTGACAATTGATGGCACAGTGGCTGCATTTGGTGACATGGCACAGTGGTGACAATTGATGGCACAGTTTCTGTGTTTGATGGCATGGCACAGTGGTGACAATTTATGGCACAGTGGCTGCATTTGGTGGCATGGCACAGTGGTGACAATTGATGGCACAGTGGCTGCATTTGGTGGCATGGCACAGTGGTGACAATTGATGGCACAGTGGCTGCATTTGGTGGCATGGCACAGTGGTGACAATTCATGGCACAGTTTCTGTGTTTGATGGCATGGCACAGTGGTGACAATTGATGGCACAGTTTATGTGTTTGATGGCATGGCACAGTGGTGACAATTGATGGCACAGTGGCTGCATTTGGTGGCATGGCACAGTGGCTGCATGTGATGGGCACAGTGAGGCTGCAATATTTTTTTTTTCGTTTGTGCCCCCCCAAAAATTTTGAGCACCAGCCACCACTGAATACAACCATACACACAATACACAATACAAACATACACACACCTACAAGCTACACACCGACACTAATCTGCAATCAACAGACACTCAATGACATTCTACAGAAATCAACAGCGAATGTATTCAGAGAAATCCGGACCGGAAACACGATCCTCCAATCTCTATAGGAGAAGGAATTCATAGTACACAGAAGACACTTAGGGAGTTTAGGATTTATCATCTGTAGTTGGGCACAAAGAGATACAAAAGATACAAACTGTTTTGGGAATATTTCTGAAATAAAGAGAGAGATGAATAGATAGAAAAATCTGATGGAAAATAAATAGACAGAGAGATAGAGAGATAGAGAGATAGATAGATAGATCGATAGATAGATCGATAGATAGATAGATAGATAGATAGATAGATAGATAGATAGATAGATAGATAGATAGATAGATAGATAGATAGATAGATAGATAGATACATAGATACATAGATACATAGATACAGAGATAGATAGATACATAGATACAGAGATAGATAGATAGATAGATAGATAGATACATAGATACATAGATACATAGATACAGAGATAGATAGATAGATAGATAGATAGATAGATAGATAGATAGATAGATAGATAGATAGATAGATACAGAGATAGAGAGATAGATAAACCATGGCTTGCAGCCAGAAAGAGGCAAGGTTCAATGGTAGGATAGTAGAAAAAAAAAAAAAAGAAGACGAAGAAAGAAAGAGATGGATTGATGGAAGGATCTGATAGAGAGATAGATAGATGGAAGTTTAGTTACATTATAAGTTCTGAATTTTGGCTGAAAAAAGCCACAAGTCCACCTTGAATTGAATAAATACACAGAGACCCCCCCCCCATCCCCTGACACACACAGACCCCCATACCCACAGCTGATCCTGTGGAAGGTAAGACATTCTCTATGATCTTCTCCCGTATTACACATGAGGTTGGATTTCCCCCCTGGTAAATCTGGTGAATAGGATTTCTGGAAAAGACGGAGATTCTCACCTGTGTTCTTCCTCTACAAAGTTCCACCAGATGCCGGAATCCGGAGACCAAAGTTCATCCCGGCAAATATTTGACAATCCAAAGTTTAGGTTCCTGACATGTTCTCCTCTCTGTATTGATTAACTGAACAACACACATAGAATTTCACCACGTCCCTCACAGAAACACCCCCCCTGTACCACCCACCCCCCCTCCCAAAGGCCTCTCCGAGACTAGTGACCGAGGGCTCAATCATCGACACAGACCAGACTTCCCGAGAAATACGTGCAAAGGTACAACCACCCAAAACATGGAGATCATATCCCCCCTCTTATGTATTTATACATGGAGATCATATCCCGGTCCAAACGCCTTATGAACTCGGACATTTTCAGGGCACTCCTACTCCTCTAAGGCCTGAGTGGCGCAATCCAACCACTCCTCAAACCCATCTTCCGCTGAAGGCACTGGCTGTCTTCCTGAGAAGATTCTGAGCTTCCTGTACCCAGCCATCACATAGTCTGAAGGGTCCTTCTTACATTTGGCAACAATTTCACTAAGGACAGCACACAGTTCAGGACTAAGGGACGATAGAGAGGAGGGTTTTGATCCCCCACTTGAATTTTGAGCTGCTTGACTAGTGGATGTAGGGCTCTCTCCTGATAGATCTGGACGTATTAAGAAAAGTTCAGTCTGATCAGAAGCCCCTTGAATTGGTCAGGGATCCCTTTTTTCCATTCACACAATGCATAAGTGTTTGGAGCCCGGGTGTTTGTCTTCACATCAATCACCCAGGGTTTCCTGTCCAGGGACAGTGCTTTCAGAACTCAATTTGTCTTCTGTCCAAACTTCCCCTTTTATCTCAATCACCAAGCAGAAGTCAGGAAAGGCATTCTCTTCCTCACACCACCTGGTGGCGGCAGGAGGATCCATTGTGATGTTGGCAAGGGTTTGTCTAGGGGGAGGTTAACCGCCAAAGCTGTAGAAATCCCGGACGAGCCCCCATGTGTAGCACTACCCCTGGAGGAGCTGCTGGTTTGTTTTGGGTCTACGCTCTGGTTGCCAACCCTTGAAATTGGTTTAAAACCCTCCCTTGGCACAACTGGTATAGTAGGAATTGGACTCCCAATAGTTTGTATGAGGACACAGTATCCCAACCCACCACAGTGAATTATGTATAGATTAACCACTTTCGGACCGCCGCATGTAAATTTACGTCGTCAGAATGGCACGTACAGGCACATCCACGTACCTGTACGTGCCTGCCTTGACGTGGGTCGGGGGTCCGATCTGTCCCCCCCCCCCCCGGTACCTGCAGCGGTCCCCGTGGCTTCAGGAGCGATCCGGGACGAGGGGGTGGCGGTTCTATTTAGTCCGCCCCCTCCGGATCGCTCCCAGCCAATGCGCACGCTCCCCTGCAGTGCACTTCCTCCTCCAGGAAGGGGGAAGTGATGTAATCTCTCCTCTATGCGGTATTCTCAACCGCTGCTGAGGAAAGATTACATCGCACAGTAAGTCTGCACAACACTACACTGACACACACTACACATAGGCACATTAACCCCTTCCGATCACCCCCCCCCCCCACCCCCCTGTCACAGTGTCACTGAATGCAGTGATCATATATGTACTGATCACTGCATTTAGTGTCAGTGTGACAGGCAGTTAGTGTTAGGTTCAGGGTAGCCCCCGTACCCCCTTCTAATAAAGCTTTAACCCCTTGATCACCGCCCTAGTTAACCCTTTCACTCCCTATTGCCAGTGTCACTAAGCGATCATTTTTCTGATCGCTGTATTAGTGTCACTGTTGCCGCTAGGTAGCTATTTTTTTTTTTATTGCGATTTCTTTTTTTTACTTTTTTACTTTTTTTTAAAGACATGTGGCTGAATTAATTTTGGCCTAAATGTTTGACTAAAATTTAGTTTGATTTTTCTTATAACAAAAAGTAAAAAATATTGGTTTTTTTTTTCGAAAATGTCGCTTTATTTTTGTATATAACGCAAAAAATAAAAATTGTAGAGGTGATCAAATACCACCAAAAGAAAGCTCTATTTGTGGGAAGAAAATGACGCAAATTTTGTTTGGGAGCCACGTCGCACGACCGCGCAATTGTCTGTTAAAGCGACGCAGTGCCGAATTGTAAAAACCCCTTGGGTCATTTAGCAGCACATTGGTCCGGTCCTTAAGTGGTTAATGGTTACCTTGAACTGAATGGATCCTGTGATATGAAAAGTAGACTGGACACAGATTTCAGCTTAACCAAAAGGGGGCACTTTACTGGCAAAAATAAAGTGAAGAACAAAAGGGGTAAAACAGTAGTGAAGGCATTCACATTAAAGCGCCCCCCCCCCCCCCTTGCCAGGCCTCACCCAGCTCTCTCTCCATAAACAATACTGTACAGTAAAATGAACCCAGTTACTCAGAGATTATAAAATGGATATCCCTAATCTGCAACAATTCAACAGGCCGGGCCAGATTCAGTAACAGTTACGCCGGTGTATCAGTCATACGCCAGCATAACCCAGTATCTTGTTTTCTGTATTCAGAAAACAAGATACGCCGGGTTGCAGCTAAGATACGAGCGGCGTAATTGTATTACGCTGTCGTATCTTAACTGCAATTTTAAAATGGCCGCTAGGGGCGTTCCCGCTGATTTATGCAGAGAATATGTAAATTAGCGAGATACGCCAATTCCCGAACGTACGCCCGCCCGACGTAGTGACTTTACGCCGTTTCCGTAAGGGGTTTCCCGGTGTAAAGATAAAGTACCAAAAAGCAGGCGCATCCTATGTTAAGTATGGACGTCGTGACCGTGTCGAATTTGAAAATGTTTACGTTGTTTGCGTAACTCGTCCGTGAATGGGGATTGACGTCATTGACGTTCACATCGATAAAGTCATAATTTGGAGCATGCGCACTGGGATACATTGACGTCCGGCGCATGCGCAGTATGTTCTGCGTGGGATCGCGCCTATTTTAAATACTACACGCCCCCTACCCGCCGAATTTGAATTACGCCGGCCCATTTACACTACGCCAACGTAACTTTAGGAGCAAGTGCTTTGTGAATACATTGCGCGTAAAGTTGCGGTGGCGTAACGTAAATGAGAAACGTTTTGCCGGCAAAAAGAACCGCTCGCCATCCTAAATCTGGCCAGTCGTCTTTAAGTGGTATACCTAACTAATGTGGTTTGGTTGATCAGACCAAATCCCGGTTCAGATTTTCCTGAGAGTCCGTGCACTAATACATAGGCATGCGTTGGCGCGCAAGGGGTAATTTGTAATCCAATGTGGTAATAAAGAAACTGGCAAAAGAGCCCCAAATAATGGAATCATGCTGTCCAATGGGGAGGATCCACCCTCCAATAACACAGTCAGTAGGTCTTGGGCAGGTGCCCATCTCACCCAACCAGTTCAGGCCTTGTCCTTCCGTGAAATGTCGTACGCGATCTCCGATCACAGTCTTGCTAAGCGGCAGCCTCCGGTCCTCAGACAGGTCGCAGTGATACTGGAAGCCCGTCCGATTCTCTGTTGGAGGTTCTGTTTCTCCTCCTCAATGGCGCTCCGCCCGGGCGTAGGTACACCTCAATTCAGGCCTACTCCCGTGGGGACACTTCCACAGGTGACCTCCTGGGTTGAAGAGGCGGTCCAGAGGGAGCGCGCCAAGTACGTCATCTCTCTTAAATTACCTCTCCCAGAAGGCTGCGCGGAAGGCAAGGCATTCTGGGATTGTAGTCTCTCTGGGTAATGTAGTCTATAACCACCCAGCCAACCAGCTATAACCAAATGGAGTCTCTTTTCTCCCTGTACTCAATCTTCCAACACTCTCTGCGGTACCAGTACAAAAAGTAGACAACAGGTGGTTCTAATTCATCTCGGCCACAGGTGATAAAGGGTGATATCCCGCTACACACTCCCCCCACTCAAAGAATCTTTGGTCCTCGAAAGATAGTAACAGTTTACAACCTGGTACATGCTTTTCAATTACACGCGGAGAAAAATCTGGTTAATGCACACATGACAATAAACAATCCACATTTCCAAATGAGGAGCCCAAACTTAAGCAGCTCATATTATAACAGAGTTGACAAAGAAACCTCCCACTAATTGTCATGGAACGGGAGGTTGTTCTGTCCACAGGCCACCTGAACTGGTACGGCCTTACCAGATGTTCCAGGGAGTGAGCTAGGATTGCCCTCCTCTAAAGGTGTAGTGGACGGGCCAGGAATATTAACAGCTCTCTCTCTATTAACAATACTGTACAGTAAAATGAACCCAGTTACTCGGTGATTATAAAATGGATATCCGTAATCTGCAATAATTAAACAGACCGTCTTTAAGTGGCATACCTTACTAATGTGGTTTGGTTGATCAGACCAAACCCCAGTTCAGATTATCCTGAGAGTCCGTGCACTGATATGTAGGCATGCGTTGGCGCGCAAAGGGTAATGTGTAATCCAATGTGGTAATAAACAAACTGGCAAAAATCAAGGTCAGATGGGGTCAGTAAAGAGACCATCAAGCAAGATGTGGGTTCCGGGAGTGGTTATTGGGGGAAGTCTGACGCCAGAGCCTGTAGCTGGCCGCGCTGCGGTGGTGGAACCACAGACTTCCCCCAATAACCACTCCCGGAACCCACATCTTGCTTGATGGTCTCTCTACTGACCCCATCTGACCTTGATGTGCTACACTTGGACAGCTGAAGGAGAATTTGCTGTGCTCAGCCATCCCACCCTCTCCTCCTTGGATCTGATGTTGTGTCAGCTACAAAAGGACTCGCCGTGACCTGGAGTCCCATCTCTTCAGCCCAGAAATGTATCTGAACTCAACTCTACTTCTCTCCATGTCAGTGAATATTGTTTTCTTATTAAATGTTTTTATGATATACTTAGAGGCGCCCCTTTCCTTGTTTTTCTCCTAGCTTACTGGAACCCACTTCTGGTCTTTTTGGTGGCAGCCCTGACAGACTCATCAATATATGCTCATATATATATATATATTTTTCTATATCGCTGCCCTTTGGACTAATGGGAACTTCACATTATTATATTGAGGTATCTTAGCATTGCGCCTTCTTACTTGTAAAAGGGAAGCAGGCAGAGCAAGGTCCAATAGCAGGCCGAGGTCAGTACCCAGAAAGCAGGCAGAGCAAGGTCTAGTAGGTTGAGGTCAGGACCAGGGAAGCAGGCAGAGCAAGGTCTAGTAGCAGGCCAAAGTCAGTACCAGGGAAGCAGGCAGAGCAAGGTCTAGTAGGTCGAGGTTAGTACCAGGAAAGCAGGCAAGCAAGGTCTAGTAGGTCGAGGTCAGTACCAGGGAAGCAGACAGAGCAAAGTCCAGTAGCAGGCCAAGATCAGTACCAGGGAAGCAGGCAGAGCTAGGTCCAGTAGCAGACCAAGGTCAGTACCAGGGAAGCAGGCACAGCAAGGTCTAGTATGACGAGGTCAGTAACAGGGAAGCAGGCAGAGCAAGGTCCAGTAGCAGGCCAAGGTCAGTACCAGGGAAGCAGGCAGAGCAAGGTCCAGTAGCAGGCCAAGGCCAGTACCAGCAAAGCAGGCAGATCAAGGTCTAGTAGGTCGAGGTCAGTACCAGGGAAGCAGGCAGAGAATAGTCAGTGGCAAGCCAAGGTTTGTATCCAAAATCCACAAAGCTGGGTCAGCAACAGAAGATCAGTCACCAAAAGCAGGAACACAGGAACACAGGTCACAGAAAGCTGAAGAACATCTAGCGATTATTAGCAGACACCAGGATCTCCTTTAAATAGGCAGCTTGGCACCAATGCATGTGGATGTGCCTGTCAATGCGCACTAGATACGAGCCTGAGCTTGTCTGTGTGCCGGTACATGAGCTGCACACATGGAAATAAGCATTCGCTGTGGAAACATCAGCATTACTTGCATTTGTTTTCCGACACCTGAGTGGAGAATAGGGATGAGCTTCGAGTTCGAGTAGAACTCATGTTTGACTCGAACATTGCCTGTTCGCCGAACAGCGAACTATTTGGGGTGTTCGCGGCAAGTTCGTGTGAACTTTAGAACCCAGTTAAAGTCTATGGGACTTGAACATTTGAAATCTAAAGTGCTAATTTTAAAGGCTAATATGCACGTTATTGTAATAAAAAGTGTTTGGGGACCTGGATCCTGCCCCTGTATCAATGCAAAAAAAGTTTTAAAAACTGCAGTTTTTTTGGCAGCAGTGATTTTAATAATTCCTGAAACAATAAAAGTGAAATATTCCTTTAAATTTCGTACCTAAGGGGGGGGGGGGGTGTGTATAGTATGCCTGAAAAGTAGCGCTTGTTTCCCATGCTTAGAACTGTCCCTGCACAAAGTGTAATTTCTGAAGAAAAAAAAGGAATTTAACCACTTAGTAACCGCCCTATAGACGAAATACATCCATAAGGCGGTTACTTAACTCTAACAGGACGTCCATGGACATCCTCCCTTAGAGTCAGGTGTTCGCGCCCGAGCGGGAGCGCACACGCGATCACCGGTGCTCGCCAGGTCCATGGGACCCGCAGCATCAATGATCGCGGTAAGGAGCCAATGGAGGCGGCTCCTTACAACGTGATCGCGTCATCCAATGACGGCGCGATCACAGATGTAAACTAAGCCACCCGGGCGCATGGGTAGCGTCAGACTCGCGCACCCGAGCAGGCGCGCACACGCGGTCACTGCGCTCGCCGGGTCCACGGGACCTGCAGCGTCAATGATCGCGGTAAGGAGCCAATGGAAGCGGCTCCTTACCACGTGATCGCGCCGTCCAATGACGGCGCGATCACATGTAAACAAACCGGCGTCATTTGATGACACCAGTTCCTCCCTCCTCTCTCTGTACCGATCGGTACAGTGTGAGAGGAGAGTGCGGATGGCAGCAGCAGTGTGGGATGGATCTGTGTCTATTGCAGTCACAGATACATCCATCCCTGCTCAGCCATCCCTGCATTAACCCCTTCCTTCCTTGTGCATTACTCTGCATACCCCCTGCACAATACTCTTCCTTCCCTGCGCAATACTCTGCAATACCCCCTGTGCAATACTCTGCATACCCCCCTGCGCAATACTCTGCAATACTCTGCATACCCTGCGCAATAATCTGCATACCCTGTGCAATACTCTGCAATACTCTGTAATACCCCCTGTGCAATACTCTGCAATACCCCCGCGCAAAACTCTGCAATACCCCCGCGCAAAACTCTGCAATACCCCCACGCAAAACTCTGCAATACCCCCACGCAATACTCTGCAATACCCCCACGCAATACTCTGCAATACCCCCACGCAATACTCTGCAATACCCCCGCGCAATACTCTGCAATACCCCCGCGCAATACTCTGCAATACCCCCGCGCAATACTCTGCAATACCCCCGCGCAATACTCTGCAATACCCCCGCGCAATACTCTGCAGTACCCCCGCGCAATACTCTGCAGTACCCCCGCGCAATACTCTGCAGTACCCCCGCGCAATACTCTGCAGTACCCCCGCGCAATACTCTGCAGTACCCCCGCACAGTACTCTGCAATACCCCCGCACAGTACTCTGCAATACCCCCGCACAGTACTCTGCAATACCCCCGCACAATACTCTGCAGTACCCCAGCACAATACTCTAAACAATACTCTGCAGTACCCCCTGTGCAATACTCTGAACAATACTCTGCAGTACCCCCTGCGCAATACTCTGAATAATACTCTGCAATACCCCCGCACAATACTCTGAAAAATACTCTGCAATAACCCCGCACAATACTCTGCAATACTCCCCACGCAAAACTCCCTGCGCAAAACTCTGCGATCGTTTTTTTTTTTCAGGCTTCCCAGCCTAGAGGTGAGATGTTGGGTCTTATTGACCCCATATCTCACTGTAAAGAGGACCTGTCCTGCTATATTCCTATTACAAGGGATGTTTACATTTCTTGTAATAGAAATAAAAGTAATCAAAACATTTATTTTTGGGGGAAAACTTTTTAAACTAAAATAAATAAAGTAAAATGAACAATAATAAAAAAAAAAAAAATATTACAGCTCCCATGTACCTGTGTGCTTGTATACAGACGCGACCGCACACGCAAGTCCCGCCCACATATGAAAACGGTGTTCTAACCACACATGTGAGGAATCGCTGCGAACGTTAGAGCGAGAGCAATAATTTTGGCCCTAGACCTCCTCTCCAACTAAAAAGATGTAACCAGTAAAAACTTTTTAAAGCGTCGCCTATGGGGATTTTTAAGTAGCGAAGTTTGGCGCCATTCCACAAGCGTGTGCAATATTGAAGGGTGACATGTTGGGTATCTATTTACTCCGCGTAACTTCATCTATCATATTATGCAAAAACATTGGGCTAACTTTACTGTTTTTTTCTTAAGCACAAAACTGTTTTATTTCCAAAAAAAAAATGCGTTAGAAAAATACCATGCGCGATAAAAAGTTGCAACGACTGCCATTGTATTCTCTAGGGTCTTTGTTAAAAAAGCATATATAATGTTTTGGGGTTCTATGTCATTTTCTCGCAAATAAATGATGATTTTTCCATGTAGGAGAGAAATGTCAGAATTGCTCTGGGTGCTCCAGAACACCTGATGACGTTCCCTGCATGTTGGGCCTCTGTGGCCACGCTGTGTAAAAGTCCCACACATGGGGTATCGCCATACTCGGAAGGAATAGCAGAATGTGTTTTGGGGTGTAATTTGTGGTATGCATATGCTGTGTGTAAGAAATAACCCACTAATATGAACATTTTGTGGAAAAAAAATTAAAATAAAAAAATCATGATTTTGCAAAGAATTGTGGGAAAAAATGGCAACTTCAAAAAACTCACAATGCCTCTTTCTAAATAACTTGGAATGTCTTCTTTCCAATAAGGTGTCATTTGGGGGGTATTTGTACTTTTCTGGCATGTTAGGGTCTCAAGAAATGAGAGAGGCTGTCAGTACATCAGGTGTGATCAAATACATTTTCAGTAATTGGTACCATAGCTTGTAGACCCTTAACTTTCACCCAGACTAAATAATATCCAATTTTTTTTTGTTTTGTTACCAAAGATATGTAGCAGTAAACATTGTAGGCCAAATTTATGAAGAAAAAGTACTTTTTTGCAAAATGTTATATTAGAAATGAAGAAAAATTCATTTTTTTACAAAATTTTTGTTCTTTTTTCATTTATAGCGAAAAAAAACAAAAAACGCAGAGGTGATCAAATACCACCAAAAGAAAGCTCTGTTTGTGGGGAAAAAAGGACAACAATTTCATTTGGTTATAGTGTTGTATGACTGAGTTATTGTCATTCAAACTGTGAGAGCACCGAAAGCTTAAATTGGTCTGGTTATTAAGGGGGTTTAAGTGCCCAGTGGTCAAGTGGTTAAAATCACCTGCGGCTATAATAAATTGTCGGCTCCCGGCAATACAGAGAAAAGTCATTCAAAAAAAAATGTGGGGGGTCCACGGCATTTTTTTTTTAAATTTGGGGTGGAGTTCCCCTTATAATCCATACCAGACCTGAAGAGCCTGGTAATTGAATTTGGGGGGACCCCCACGCATTCTTTTTTTATGAATTACTTTTCTCTGTATTGCTGATATCTGACAATTCATTATAGCCACAGAGTGATTTTAAATGACTTTTTTTCCTTTAGAAATTACATTTTGTGCAGGGACAGTTCTAAGCACAGGAAACAAACGCTACTTTACAGGCATACTATAGACAGCCCCCTAGGTACGAAATTTAAAGGAATATTTCAATTTTATTGTTTCACTTTAAGCATTATTAAAATCACTGCTCCTGAAAAAACTTTTTTTGCATTGATACATGTCCCCTGGGGCAGGACCCAGGTCCCCAAACACTCCCCTGGGGCAGGACCCGGGTCCCCAAACACATTTTAGGACAATAACTTGCATATTAGCCTTTACAATTAGTACTTTAGATTTCAAACATTCGAGTCCCATAGACTTTAACAGGGTTCTAAAGTTCACACAAACTTTTGGTCGTTTCGCAGGTTCTGGTGCGAAACGAACCCAGGGGTGTTCGGCTCATCCCTAGTGGAGAACCAACTCCATAGATGCTCAGTGTGAATGGGGCCTCAATCAGGAAATACAGCAGACCACATCTAGCCAAGGCTAATGCCGCGTACACACGATCATTTTTCAGCCTGAATTTTTTTTTCCCAACTTCATCATTAAAACGGCGTTGCCCACACACCATCGTTTAAAAAAAATGCTCTAGCAAAGCGCGGTGACGTACAATACATACGCCGGCACTATAAAGGGGAAGTTCCATGTGGATGGCACCCCCTTGGGGCTGCTTTTAGCTGATTCCATGTTAGTAAAAGATGATTCTCGCTTTTCTGTCTGTTACAGCGTGATGAATGTGCGATCTCCATTATGAACGGTAGTTTTACCAGAACGAGCACTCTCGTCTCATAACTTGCTTCTGAGCATGCGCAGTTTTTTTACATCGTTTTAGCCCACACACGACCATTTTTTACAACCCGAAAAATGACATTGTTTAAAACGTCGTTAAAAAATGTTCGAATTTTTTTTGTCGTTTTTCAGAACCACAAAAATTATGTGAAGCCCACACACCATCATTTTAAATGACGTTTTCTAAAAACAAAGTTTTTTTCATGCTGAAAAATGATTGTGTGTACGCCGCATTAGCTTTTTACATTTTGTACTCCATGATATGGAGTTATGAAAACTCTCCGGCTGTTCCTCTATTTTGCACATTTTTAGAAATGTCTTTAAATTGATTAAAAATAAAAAATTTGATATATTACAGCAGACAATGCGTACTGTGTCAGAGCAAAAGCCATGAGGTCACCGAGACTGCCTGCAGAGCTCAGAGACAGGATTACTGCATGGTACAGATCTGGGGAAGGTTCCCAGGAGCACAGCGGCCTCCATAATTCTCACATGGAAGAGGTTTGACACAACCAGGACTCTTCAAAGAGCCAAACTGAGCAATCGGGGGAGAAGGGCCCTAGTAGGAGAGGTGACCAGGAGCCCGATGGTCACTGAGCTCCGGAAATCCTGTGTGGAGATGGCACAAGGCTCCAGAAGGACTCGGGGTGTTCTGTGACCACAACGGGTTTATGATTCGGCCCATTCCAAGAAAGATTTTGGCAACTTTGTGGTAAAGCAGCACGAGAAATGGACGGTCAATTCTGAATTCCGGGCCTTCTAAGGCCAAGTTCCATTGGGCGTCAGCCGCACTCCTCGCCTCCATTCCTCCCTCATCCATGTCCATAGAAGACTGGTGGATAAACTGTCAACACAAATAGATAAATGAATGAACTTACTAAAAAAAAAAAGACTTAATTCTTAGGGTCCTTTCAGACGTCCGATCCGTTTGTCCGCTAATTACAAGTCCGTTTACAGACTTGTAATGGGCCCCTATGGGAGCGGATCCGTTAGCGGGGGATAGCGGAGGAGAGACAGGGCGGTCCCTGCACAGTGTGCGGGGACCGCCCTGTCCGCCCGACAGCTCAGCGGAGATCCCCCGCTGAGCCGACAGACACACGGAGCGGACCGAAAAACGGTCCGCTCCGTGTGAAAGACCCTTAAAGTGGGAGTCGACGCCCATGGACGAATTCTACCTATCGGTACAAGAAAAATCTCCTAAACGTCGTTCACCGCGAGCCTACCAGTGACGTCACCGGCACATGTACTCTGAAGGAATGGCGTGCCGTACTGTCCCTTCAGAACCCAGTGCTGTAAACTGCGGCAGCTCCCGCATGCTCTGGAGAGTTGTCATTGCAGCTTGTCCAATCAAACCAACGTATTTGTTACATTCACTAACAGACAAATATGAAAGGGAAATCCAATATCTATCATTTAATCAGCCCTCAAAATTTACACTCACCTGCTCGCATTTTGCAAGTAAATTTTGAGGGCTGGTGAGTGTGGGCGATTGGATTGGTGATCTGTCTATCAAAGTTTCCCGGACAAGGGGGGAGGGGCTGTATATCACGCCCCGCGGTGGGGAACACAGCTATTGAATTGAAAGCTGTTATGTTCCCGCGGTTTGAACAACCAGGCGGCAGCAACGGTTCCTCTCCTACCCAGCACAGGTAGGCTGCAAATTGGGGTGGGGGAAAACTCTGGCTGCAATTGTGGGGGGGGGGGGGGGAGTCTGGCTGCAATTGTGGGGGGACGACTCTGGCTGCAATGTGGGGGAACTCTGGCCGCAAAGTGGAGGGAATCTGGCCGCAAAGTGGGGGGAATCTGGCCGCAAAGTGGGGGGAATCTGGCCGCAAAGTGGGGGGAATCTGGCCGCAAAGTGGGGGGAATCCGGCCGCAAAGTGGGGGGAATCCGGCTGCAATGTGGGGGGAATTTGGCTGCAAAGTTGGGGGAATCTGGCTGCAAAGTTGGGGGAATCTGGCTTCAAAATGGGGGGAATCTGGCTTCAAAGTGGGGGGAATCTGGCTGCAAAGTGGGGGGAATCTGGCTGCAAAGTGGGGGGAATCTGGCTGCAAAGTGGGGGGAATCTGGCTACAAAGTGGGGGGAATCTGGCTCCAAAGTGGGGGGAATCTGGCTCCAAAGTGGGGGAACTCTGGCTGCAATGTGGGGGGAATCTGGCTGCAAAATTTTGAGCCCTGATTTAAATATATAGTTAGTATTAATCACATTTTTATTAATTAGTTATTATTTCAGATTTCCAAATTTTCGGGTTTTTCGGATTTTCAGTCTTATTTTTTTTTTCGTTCTTATTTTCTGATTTCCGAATTTCAAAATTTTCAGATTTTTTTTATGTTGATCTTCCAAATATTAAAATTTTGCAAATTTACAAATTTATGAATTTTCGAATATTTGGAAAAATTTGTTAAAACAGGGTTTCGTAATTCAGATATTTCCGAATGAACGAATTTGTTAAAATTCATAAAAAATTATAAGATCGCTGTTCTCCTTGCTGAAGGGGAAGCTGTGACTAAGGACCTGCAGTGCCAGGATCTCCCTGCTTCATCCATTCTGTGGATTGTACTTCCTCCACCCCTCTTTTTCATCATTACCCCACCAGTCATTACCCCACCAGTCATCAGATCACCAGTCACAAGATGGCCGTCTCCATGCACAGACACAGTGCAGAATAAAGTACGGTGAGTCAGTAATAAGGAAGAGATAAGCTGCGGGGAGACCACAGCCAATACTGGGAGAAGTTCTTTGTAAAAGGAAGATACTCACTGCAGAAACTCTCAGCTTTTCTTTCTCTGAGATTCCAGAGAAGTCTGGATTATCACTTCCCATAATTCCCATCTCCATGTCTAGCAACCCAAAGGCCACATTGACCGGGGTGTTGAAGGATAGTTTGGGTATGTAGAGGTCCAACAAACTGTGGAGGAAAATACACATCAATGTCTGTATTAACAATCCCAACCATCCCAGAATCCCAACCACCCCAGAATCCCAACCATCCCAGAATCCCAACCACCCCAGAATCCCAACCACCAGGAATCCCAACCATCCCAGAATCCCAACCACCCCAGAATCCCAACCATCCCAGATTTCCAACCACCCCAGAATCCCAACCATCCCAGAATCCCAACCACCCCAGAATCCCAACCATCCCAGAATCCCAACCACCCCAGAATCCCAACCATCCCAGAATCCCAACCACCCCAGAATCCCAACCATCCCAGAATCCCATCCACTCAAGAATCCCAACCATCCCAGAATCCCAACCATCCCAGAATCCCAACCATCCCAGAATCCCAACCACCCCAGAATCCCAACCATCCCAGAATCCCAACCACCCCAGAATCCCAACCATCCAGAATCCCAACCATCCAGAATCCCAACCACCCCAGAATCCCAACCATCCCAGAATCCCAAAATCCCATCCATCCTTGAATCCCAACCACCCTAGAATCCCAACCATCCCAGAATCCCAACCATCCAGAATCCCAACCACCCCAGGATCCCAACCACCCCAGGATCCCAATCACCCCAGGATCCCAACCATCTCAGAATCCCAACCACCCCAGAATCCCAACCATCCCAGAATCCCAACCACCCTAGAATCCCAACCATCCCAGAATCCCAACCACCTCAGAATCCCAACCATCCCAGAATCCCAACCACCTCAGAATCCCAACCACCCCTGAATCCCAACCATCCCAGAATCCCAGCCATCCCAGAATCCCAGCCATCCCAGAATCCCAACCCCCCCCCCCAGAATCCCAACCCCCCCCCCAGAATCCCAACCACCCCAGAATCTCAACCATCCCAGAATCCCAACCACCCCAGAATCCCAACCATCCCAGAATCCCAACCACCCCAGAATCCCAACCACCCCAGAATCCCAACCATCCCAGAATCCCAACCACCCCAGAATCCCAACCACCCCAGAATCCCAACCACCCCAGAATCCCAACCACCCCAGAGTCCCAACCCCCACAGGTTTTCTCAATTAGGCAAAAAGTGTTTAAAAACTACAACAACCTCCATCAGCCAATCAGAATTTTACTCATCTCATTTGATTCCAGTGGCAGCCACTCCATACAGGGCGTAGGGGTGCCGCCCTTCTAATCCATGCACCCGGCCCCCAAGCTACATGTAGGGCGCCGGACCAATGGATTTATATGGGTTTTCTTTTCTTTTCTTTTTTTAAGCACATGGTTAGAGCCTGAGGCTCTAATTGGCAAAACAAGGGTGAGTTCAGGACACAGGGCATTACGTTTGAAGCCCACCCAGTTGTGTTGCAACAACAAATAAATATTCACTGTTGCCTTGCAACACTGAACCTTCTCGCAGCCAATCGGTAAATGGGTCCGATACCCGCTACCTGATTGGCTGAAAAGATATGCGATCCTATTGGGTGCCTAGGAAAAGAAGGGAGAAGCCACACAGAAGAAACAGGAGCCCACCCAACATCCATAGAGGCCCACTGCCACCGGAGCCTATTGGACCCCTAGGAGGAGGGGAGGAGACGCACGGTGGAAGTGAGGAGGAGAAGACACAGGAGCCGCTTCTTGCCGCAGCCTGATATCCGCAGGAGAAGCCAGACTGACCCACCAGCCGCCACTGCCACATGCGATCGTTGCCAGTCCAACTTCATTTCACGGAGGAGACAAAGGGGGGAAGCCACGGCCAGTGAGCACCCTCCAACATGTCAGTCTGGGGGCAGCACAGGGTAAGACAGCGATTGTGGGGTAGTGTGTATGGTGTGAGCTGGAGAGACAGGGCTCGATGAGCCCGCCAATGCCTGATGTGCCCGCCAATGCCCGATCCCTGTCGCTGCCTGATGAGCTCACTGATGCCTGATGTGCCCGCCAATGCCTGATGTGCCCGCCGCTGCTCGATGAGCTCACTGATGCCTGATGTGCCCGCCAATGCCACCTCCGCCGTTCTAGTTTCTGTTCTCTCATTCACTTCCTGGTTTGCGGCGCTCGTTCATGTAAGAACTAGATTTCCCAATATGCATTGCGGCACGCCCAGTAATTCACACCTCCTTGAAGTCTCTGACACGTAGAGAGAGTCCTGCCGCACAGATGTAGTTCCCAGGAGGGGGCGAGCACGTCACTGACCACCGCAGTAAAGTCTCCCTTCACGGTGGTGAGTAACAATCAGACAAGCAGGAAGTGAACAGAACAGAGAAGAAATAGAGCAACTTTTGAGCAAAAACCAACAATGAGGAAGTGAGAAGAGGAATGTCTGCGGTAAAGGATGCTTATTATGAACATTTTTTTTTCCTTTACAACCCCTGTAAAGATTTGAGTGACCATGAAGTGTACCTGGTTTTCATTGATCGCAGGTATGTCTTTATTCTCTGGGGGGTGAGTTGTTGTTCCATGTGGAAGACGTCACCCAGTTTTGGTACAATGATGAGAAGGGAAATGTTCCTGGAGTACGGAACTTCTACCACCTCGCATCCCATCGCAGTGTCCTTGTACGTCTTGTACATTCTCCGCCGGCGCATCATTGGCACTGAGATCGGTCTCTCCTCCTTCACCATGAAATTTCTCTTCTCTGTATTTTCTTTTTCAAATTCTGATTTCCATTTTGCTGAAGGAACAAAAGAAATGTCTTCATGGTAAAGTGTCGTGGTTTAGGATTTATTTATTTTTATTTTCCCATTTATCTCCTCTTGTTTCTATACAAAAGATGAGGGAATTCCGAATTCCACCCAAACCATCCTCTCCGCTCTTCTCAAGACCTCCTACTCCCATGCTCGTCTCCAGGATTTCTCCAGAGCCTCTCCCATCCTCTGAAACTCACTACCCCTACCCTTGTTACCTTCAGGTGATCCCTGAAAACTCACCTCTTCAGGGAAGCCGATCACGCCTTCAAGTAATCTTTTACCACTTCCATCAGCTCATTCCCCACAGTTACAACCTTTTGTACCACCTGAACCACCCTATTAGATTGCAAGCTCTTCTGAGCAGGGCCCTCTTAATCCTCATATTTTATTGTCTTGTCTCCCTTTTATATTGTAAAGCACTGCATAGACTGTTGGTGTTATATAAATCCTGTATTATAATAATAATATTAATAATAATTCCTGGCCAAATTGCTTACAAACAGAAGTGAGGTGTTGAAGCTTTTACTAGTAATATCACCTCCTTCCCTCCAGAAGGTTCTGCTGTTCAGCACTGCACTACTTTAACCTCTTGCTTACTGGGCACACATGCTTTGAATGACAATTGCACGGTCGTGCGACGTGGCTCCCAAACAAAACTGACGTCCTTTTTTCCCCACAAATAGAACGTAGAACACCTCTGTTTTTTTTTTGGGGGGGGGGGGCTATAAACAAAAGAAAAGCGACAATTTCGAATAAAAATCAATATTTTTTACTTTTTGCTATAATAAATATCCCTGAAAATATATATAAAAAAAATATTTTTAGGCCGATACGTATTCTCCTACATATTTTTGGTATATAAAAATTGCAATAAGCGTTTATTGATTAATTTGTGCAAAAGTTATTGGCCCGGATTCACAGAGCACTTACGTCGATGTATAACAAGTTACGCCAACGTAAGTGCAAATGTGCGCTGTCGTATCTGTGCGCCGGACCCACAAACAGAGATGCGCCTAAAACCAGGCTACACCCCGTCGACGTAACTTTTAGGCTGGTTGCATGTTGCTGCTCCCATTGATTATCCATTCAAACATGCAAATGAGGTAAATACGGCGATTCACGAATGTACGTGCTCCCGACGCAGGCTACGTGCGGTGCGCTTAAGTTGTACGCCCGGCGTAAAGTTATTCCCCATAAAGGAGGTGTAACTCGGCAACAGACATGCTCAGGTCTGCACCAGGGAACCCAAGCCGGCGTATTTTACGTTGGACGTGGGTCTGGCTGGGCCTAGGTTACGTCCCACTTCCACTTACGCCGGCCTGCGCCTTTGAAACCCACGCCACGCTGGTGTAACGTTGGTAGCACTGGCTTTATGAATTCCATGCTTGCCTCTCTGCGCTGCATTGGCGTAGCGTACAGGGGATACGCTACGGCGGCGTAATGTGCGCCTGCTGTCTGTGAATCCGGGCCATTGCGTCTAAAAAATAGGGGATAGTTTTATGGCATTTTTATTATTATTTTTTTCTAGTAATGGCGGTGATCCGCAATTTTTTTGTGACTGCAACATTATGGCGGACACATAGGACACTTTTGGCGCTATTTTGGGACCATTGTCATTTATACAGCGATCAGTGCTATAAAAATGCACCGATTACTGTGTAAATGACACTAGCATGGAAGGGGTTAACACTAGGGGGCGAGGAAGGGGTTAAGTGTGTCCTAGGGAGTGATTCTAACTGTGGGGGGCGTGGCTTACTGTGACATGGCAGCAATCACCACTCCCGATGAGAGGAAGCAGATGATTAGTGTCCTGTCACTAGGAAGAACGGGGAGATGCCTTGTTTACAACGGCATCCCCCCCCCCCCCTATTCTGCTGCTTTGTGACATGATCGTGGGACACCGGTGGAAACATCAAGTCTGTGGGACCCGCGGGCACGGTAACAGAGCACCTGCTAGGCAGCAGAGTCAAAGCAACGTACCTGTACGCTGCTTTGCCTGCCAATGCCATTCTGCTGAGGGAAATCTACATGAGGCAGTCAGCAAGCGGTTAAAACAGCTCATATCGCGAAAAAACACTTGTAAACCGCGTTATTCGCAATCCAAGGTTCCACTGATCCGTGATTCTGCACAGGAGGGCCACCCTGGAGTGGTAACCATGCTATAGAGTGGACCTGAACTGGTTAACCAAACCCACCACCAAACAAGAGAAAGGGGAGGTCCTCTCGTGTCCTGGCTTTTGGACTCTTCCCAGCATTCCCTGCATTGGCTCCTCCTACAACTATCTTGCTGATTTTGGCCACAAATGTCTAGAGGTGGAAAAATTCTGCAAACAAAATAAATAAAAATGAGCAGTTTGTAAATCCTTGTGCTAAAGATTTAGGGACTGGCCTACAAGTGACTTATAGAAGAGAGAGTCCTTCTAGGATAGACTAAATTTGATGAATGTCAGATGTAACATCTGTTGCTCCAAAATCTACTTTCACTACGGACCGGAGCGAGAGAAAATAAAATGAAAGATAGTGACGGGCCGGGATGACAGTGTGAGAAGGGGGAGGGGAGTTAAGGGTTGAAGGTGGAGAACAAGCCCGGACTGGGACAAAAAATAGGCCCGGACATTTTAGACTGAGCAGCCTGGGGGGGGGGGGGGCACAGCGGGGGTTAATGACACGGGATGTGGGGTGAGATAAAGAAAGATAGATTGAAAGATTACAGTAAGATAGAAAGAAAGGAAGATAGATAAAAAGAAGAAGATAGATAGATAGATAGAAAGAAAGGAAGATAGAAAGGAAGATAGATAGATAGATAGATAGATAGATAGATAGATAGATAGATAGATAGATAGATAGATAGATAGATAGATAGATAGATAGATAGATAGATAGATAGATACAGATAGAAAAAAGGGAGGGAAGATAAAGAAAGATAAAAGGTAGAAAGAAAGAAAGAAGGGGAGGAAGGAAGATAAAGAAAGATAAAAGTTAGAAAGAAAGAAGGGGAAGAAGGAAGATAGATAGGAAGGAAGATAAAGATAGAAAGATAGATAAAGAATGCAGGAGAGGTGGGGTTTGTGGTAGTTAAGGGATAGGTGGGGTCTCTTGGACAGCAGAGAAGGGACAGGTGACAAGCAGGCCGTTTCCCACCCACCCTGATTTGCTTCATCTCTCTGCAGGTGGGATATGAGCGAAGGACGTCATGGCAGCGGTCAGTGGCAGTGCCGATCCTGACCTCCCTGGGTCCCTAAGCAAAATGACATGTCACAATAAAGTTGAGAAGCGGGCACTGCCGACAGTGACATGTCACATTAAAGATTAAAATTGAGAAGTTTGGGGGGGGAGGGGGTGTTCTGCTGTCTGAGATGACATCTTACAATAAAGTGAGAAGCGGGGGTTGCTTACTCCTTACCTCTTCTCCCATGCTGCCAGCTAGTTGAGATGTGGGGTGAGGGGCCGAAAATTACTTCTCACCAGGCGGGTCCTCCAATTTGGGGGGCCCCCTGCAGCTTTGCGGGGCCCTAAGTGGCTTGCATAGTGAGCCTATAGGGTGGATCGGCCCTGGTCGGTGGCAGGTGGAAGGCGGTGGTCGGTCTTTTGGAGGTGGAAGAAAATGCCGTTGAGATGGAAGTGTGGGGGGCTCACCGGGGACACGTGCACTGCTGAAAAAATGTTCATTTTAGTTTTCGTTTCATTCATTTGTTTTGGCTTTTTTTGAAAATTCAGAAATTTTGAAAATTTGGAATTTGGGAATTTGGAAATTCAAAATGTCATTTATCAAAATTTGTTAAAAAAATAATTTGTAGCGAAACGAATTGTCTAGTGCCCCTCTGGTACGGCAATGGTTGCTCCGCTGGGGTGGGTAGTCTCGGTGTGTCACGGCTGGAGGCCTGGTGTGGTAAAAGGTCTCGCAGTGTTACAAGTGGAACAAGTTGGAATTCTGGGTGCCGTCATAAGACCAACAGGACGATACAGTAGAACCTCGGATTGCGAGTAACGCGGTTAAAGAGCGTTTCACAATACGAGCGCTGTGTAATTTTAAAAATCGTAACTCGGTTTGCGAGTGTTGTTTTACGAAACAAGGAGGATTCAGGCCAAAGCGGTGTGCAGTACCAAGTTTGGCCTGAGGTGGGGGGGCGTCGGAGCTAATCAGCACCATTCGGAAATGCACGGAAAGGCCAGAGGACAGCACAGCTGACCTCTGCAAAATCCCGGGAACTAAGTCTCTCCGATGTTTGCCAAGGTCAACCGTTTCTGAGGCTCTCTGGTGCCCCCTTGCCTCTGGCCGAATTCGGTATTGCATGCCATTGAAGTCAATGTGGAACAAATTATTTTAGTTTCCATTGACTTCTGTGGTGGAAATTTGAAGATGTATTTATTATGTATTGTCATAATTGGCACCCAGTCTTGACACTTCCCCAACCCGCTTTAAATAGAGCTGACTGTGGCAGTCCTGAGGCTGTTTGACTCTCGTCTGGTAGTAGAAAATGTCTTGATTGGAGTGTGATGGTTGCGGCATGGGCGTATGCCCACCAGCGAGGGGCCCCTCTGTGCATTTAGCACAGACGATCGTTGAGGGGGATGCGTTCATTTCGCAAGCACACTAGTGGCTGTAGACAGATGTACGCTCTTATCTGGGTCATGTCTGATCAGCAGGATTTGGGGTTCGTATCGTGCGTCTGTAAATAGCCTCAATAAGGGTTCTATCAGCGTATAGTTTGAGGGCTTGTGAGCGCTTCTGGGGTCAGGGGGGGGCACATGCACACCCTGACCGGACACGCCCATAAGACTTTAGCCAGCATTGTTTGTATTTCTATTCATTGTATTCTATTCTATTCATGTATTCAATGTGACATCCTGTCAGAGGGAATGTTTTGAAATGTGCTTGCTGTGTATAAGAAGACATCTGGTGATAACCACTCCCATGGGGGGAGGCGACTTACTGGTGATGACTTCCTGTTTTGTGTAAATAAAAGGAGCCATGCTCAGCCCTGTGGCTGGCATTGATGGCAAGGATGGTAACTTGAGAACAGGCTTGTATGATGTCTGCTTACTGGATGAATGACAGGGAATATATGGTGAGTAAATCTTTTAGCTTAAACATGGCATTATTTCATTTAAGATAGGGAATGTGCTTTAGAGCACATGGCAAGAGGTTGGTGTGCTTTGCACACCCCCAGATTGCCACGACACTTCTATGGGGAAACTCGCTTTGATATGCGAGTGCTTTGGATTATGAGCTTTCTCCCGGAACAGATTATCCTCGTAATCCCAGGTTCAACTGTTAGTTGTTTTTGTTAATTAAAAGGCTGCTCTGACCATTTGTACTCCAATCCATGTGTGGTCTCATTAATTTAGTTATTAGCAAGGGGGATGGTGAGTACTCATGGTCGGGGGGGATGGTGAGTACTCATGGTCGGGGGGGATGGTGAGTACTCATGGTCGGGGGGGGATGGTCAGTACTCATGGTCGGGGGGGGGGGTGGTCAGTACTCATGGTCGGGGGGGGGGGTGGTCAGTACTCATGGTCGGGGGGGGGATGGTCAGTACTCATGGTCGGGGGGGGGATGGTCAGTACTCATGGTCGGGGGGGGGGATGGTCAGTACTCATGGTCGGGGGGGGGGGGATGGTCAGTACTCATGGTCGGGGGGGGGATGGTCAGTACTCATGGTCGGGGGGGGGATGGTCAGTACTCATGGTCGGGGGGGGGATGGTCAGTACTCATGGTCGGGGGGGGGATGGTCACTACTCATGGTCGGGGGGGGGATGGTCACTACTCATGGTCGGGGGGGGGATGGTCACTACTCATGGTCGGGGGGGGGATGGTCACTACTCATGGTCGGGGGGGGGATGGTCACTACTCATGGTCGGGGGGGGATGGTCACTACTCATGGTCGGGGGGGGATGGTCACTACTCATGGTCGGGGGGGGGATGGTCACTACTCATGGTCGGGGGGGGGGGGGTGGTCACTACTCATGGTCGGGGGGGATGGTCACTACTCATGGTCGGGGGGGATGGTGAG